>ML218038.1:0-16902 GCA_004785975.1 Popillia japonica
AAAAAAAAAAGATTGGTACTAATTGATGCTATTTCACATGGAAGGTTAAAACTCAAAGAAGATAAATCTGTGGCCATCACGTTAACCCCTATGCGTTAACCTGATGTCGTTAAGGTGAAGGTCATATCTTCGTGAGTTATTTCTTCTAAATCCTAAATTTATTTTTAGAAGCACATGGATCATGTAGTCACCAGGTTTGTTGGCACCACAGGTTCCAACTTTTCCTGCATAAGAGAATAAATCTCTTATGTAGTAAAAGTTGAGGTTCTTCAGAAAAAGATACTAAGCATTCTGGTCAGCATTGAGGATGTGGACCATATAATTGATAATTGTTGGAGGACAATCCTATTTTGGAGATTTTCCTTTAGTTTAAGTGATCTTAAAAAGGAGAATTAATTTAGGAGAAGCTCACAGATTGACTCGCACTGTTTGAATCCTGCCTGGGCTTGATATTGGATCCATAGATCTCCTTAATGCTGAAGATACCCTATCTGGGAATGTGCAAATAAACAAGGATTCTACAGGTGTGACAATGAGAGGTAACAGTGTCAGCAAATGAACGTATAATAATTGTGCGGATTCAGCAGCACATAGCAGTAGAAAGCGGCTACAAAGTACTCTGCTACAATTGATTGAAATTAGTTGTCCTCATAACGCAATAATTATAAATCTTGGCGGGAAGATAGTACCTTACCTTACTTTACCGAAGCAGATTTAATATCACCTAAAATATCGTGGGTCAATATTATTCAAGAATTTTTTCGAATGATAGCAACCCCTCCCAACCAACATAAATCCTCCATCTTAATGACGCACCCTAAAAATAAAGTGTTGACTGTGGGTTTTTTTTCGGAGATAACATCGAGAAGAAAGAGAAAGCCGGCAGGGGGAATATTATCACCTTTTCTAACGATTATCTCCAGGCATAACGCACCTACGATTCTTATAATATGGCCCGCCGCTAAACGAGACGGCCGGATAGGAATCCCTGATTTCGACTATTCCAAAAGTTCGCACCGAAGAGCAATCTGTCGCCAACGACATCCTATTGTAACGAAGAAAAACGCGGAATGGAACAGCCACAAAGTTCCCATTTTGTCAACCTCATCTCGCATCTCTCTCAGATATATATACATGTATATACATATATATACATATATATATGTATACTACCTATCTTCGTACCGTTCTCGATTTGGCACGAGCTGTGCTTATTCAGATTCCACAAAGGGTGCGAACGTGAAGAAACGTTTTTCACATCGACGTTTCGGAATCAATCAAACTATATCAGCAGCGTTGCGTAGCCTTAATAACGGCTCATCGTCGTCGAAGGAAAGACGCGATGCAGAAACCGGAAGAAAAGACTTCCATAGAATATAATGGTGGTTAGGTATATTGGAGATAAAGTATACACTGGAGTTCACAAGTTTGATTAATAACTATATTCATTTCAATTACTGCGATTGTGTTCGAATTGGCATCTAATCTGTTGTGCTTTAATAGTTTGGTTAAACTTTGAAAATAGAATTGGTTAGCATTCCCAAAAGGGCCTAAAAGTCTTCTAAATCCATTTTTTATATTTCATTCTTATTTTTTGACAGTTTGGAATTCAAGACATCAAAAGAAGGAATCGGTTTTGGATTACCTCAAATAGAATCATTTCAATGGTCAGCAGCAACAAATAAAGCAAAATATAGTGGATGCAAATTAAAAATAGCGAATGCCACCAGTATTGGAAACTGAGGAAGATAAGAACTGTATAGTACAATTTTAGCATCCGTCTTTACGATTCCAAAATTCCAAATTTCTCAGAGGATATTTTAGAGTGGTTGTAGAAAATTTCTGTAACAATCAAGCTATCTTCTGAAAAATACAAATTATTGAACTTGAAAAGGAGTTTATGTGGGTGCTGTAAAAAAAGCTTGAACAGCATTGTTCCGTTATTTGAAAGTTATCACTTCAGAAGAGATTCGAAACTTCTGGAGCAAAATTACTTCTCGAACGGTTTAGGTCTTGCTGTTTGATTTTCTCTCTTGTATCGTATTGTTCCAATCTATACAGTTCGGCAAAATATTAACTTAATATTGAAGTAAATGTTCTTGGTTTGCTCTGCATTGATACAACAAATTTCGTTGATGAAATGCTAGAAGCCTCTATTTATTGCAAAGTACTACAACTAGCCACTTCAGAACATTTAGGGAAGAGGTTATAGTCCTTGTAAAAGCGAATCGTATTTTGGAACAGTGTTCACTCAGTCTGTGATATATGACTAGAAGAAATATTCATGTCTTTGCACCAGAAAAATGTTTTTTCTAAAGTTTTATCTCATCTACTTGATTCTCTACTGAAATTTGATCTGATTTCAAAACCTGATAAAAAGCAGATATGGTACTAATTAAATTACATCATACAGCGTTTTAGCTTTATAGTTTACAAGTGGGACTATGAGGAAACGTAAATACTTCACATATGAGAGGGTAAAATGAGCAATCAGTGCATTCAAACCTTACAAATCTCCAGGAAATGATGACATCTTCCCAGTCCTGATGCAGCAGGGTTCCGAGATGCTACTACCAAATCTGACCAAACTTTTTATAGCAAGCTGGGCTCATGGTTAGATTCCACAAGTGTGGAGAGGCGTTAGGGTGGTATTCACACCAAAGGCAGGTACCAGGCCAACGGACATGCCTAAATCCTATGGCCTCATAAGTCTCTCAAAATTATCGACGACTTTGTCAGGAAGAAATATCTAGTGAATATACCTCTCAACAGATACCAGTTTGCCTACCAAGTGGACAAATCCACAGAAACAGCCCTGCACAATCTTATCGGATAGATTGCAGGGGCTTTTGTTGACACAAGCAATGTTAGGAAGCCGTAGAATAACGGCGCAACTGGGCGGTGGGTCGGTCGCCTTCAGACCGGTTAGGGGGTGCCCCCAAGGAGGGGTTCTATCACCCTTACGGTGGTTCCTGGTCAATATCTGCTCAATATACTGCACGGAAAAGGCTTTAACGTACAGGGGTATGCAGATGACCTAGTCGTTAGCATAAAGGTTGTTACTGACCTAATGCAACAAGCCATTAACACCATCAGCAATTGGTGCTGTAGGGAAGGACTTTCTGTCAACCCATGTAAAACCGTTGTCATCCCATTTACCAACAGAAGGAAATACTCGCTGGATCCGGTATTCCTAAATGGCGTACAACTAAACTACTCCAGTAAAGTCAAATATCTCGGGATCACTCTCGATTGCAGACTTAATTGGAATCAACATCTTCATAAAGTTCTCCAAAAGGCTATAATGGTTTTCTGGTCGTGCCAGAGACTTTTCGGAAGAACTTGGGGTCTAAAGTCAAAAATGATATACTGGTTATATCAAATGGTTGTGAGAGCCATGGTGACGTATGCTAGTCTAGTCTGATGGCCAAAAACTAACGAAAAGACAGCACAAAGTAACCTGCAGCGGCTAGTATGACTGGGAATCACAGGAGCAAGGCGCACCTGCCCAACTGCCTCAATGGAGGTATTACTGGGATTAGCACCCTTGCACCTGGTAATTAAGAGAACTGCAGTTCTCAGTGCCCACCGGCTGAGTATATCACATCGATTTAAAGAGGGTGACTTAACCGGACGCTTAAGGATCCTAGGCGACCTCCGAGAAAAGATTCCATCCTTAACTATGCCAACGGACAGCAAGACTGTCAAATTGCATCACGAGCGACCATTTAGGGTGCTATTTCCCAGCCGCGAGGAATGGAGCTTAACTTTGAAAATGGATCCCGTGTCTGGTATACAGATGGTTCCAAGATTAGCAAAGGGGTAGGGGTTGGCGTTCATGGACCGAGGGCCAACCTCTTCAGAGCCCTAGGAGTATGTCCTAGGGCGGAGATACATGCTATAGATCTATGCATCGGAGAAAACTTTGACAAAGGCTTGAAGGATGCCAACATCTGTATACATATGTACCGACAGCCAGGCCGCTATAAAAGCTCTAGCTACTCACATGGTTGAGTCTAAGTTGGTCTGGGAATGTCGGATGAATGTGTGACGCAGCTGGCCACAAATAAGAGGGTATCCCTAACGTGGATTTCAGGGCACACTGGGGCTTGCAAGACAAGCCGCGGACGTGCAATTCACTGGACCCGAACCCTTCTTTGCCGTATCAAAACACCAGATCAAGAAGGAACTGAAAGACTGGGAAGCAAAAGAAGTGGCATCCCTCTGGAGGAATACACCCGCACAAACGCAGGCGAAGAAATTTATCAACTATATATAGTAATAAAAAACTTCTTTATCTAAGAAAACCAGAATTAAGGACTCTCACGGGCCTAGTTACTGGTCACTACTCTCTAAATTACCACCTCAGAAAGATGGGCAAAATTGATCAAGACACTTGTCGTTTTTGCGAACTGGGATCTGAAACAGCCGAGCACATACTTTGCGAGTGCGAAGCACTGAGCCGACGAAGGTTTCAGCATCTAGGACAGGCGATTGTGACGCCTGAACAGATTAAGGCCTTGGCAGCCAAACTAATCCTGGGTTTCGTTAGGAACATCGGATTAGAAGGAATTGGGTATTCACAATAGATCAGTAGGTCGCGGTGAAGAGAGATTAAGGAGCTTGTACGACTCTTCTTATTACAATGAGGAAACGTGGTCTACAGCTTGATATTAATTGCGACTAACATTCTCGCAATTTCTATGCTCTCATGAAGGAACACTGTGAATCTGTTTGGAGTACCACTTAATGCAACAACTCCTAGTAAAACCTGCACTGTTCTTAATCCACTTATATCTTATCACAATTCCAATTTCGTTAAGAAGAAATTCAACCAACTCATACAACGCATTTACATATGTTAGGTCTGTTTTATTTTAATCTGTGGTGAGTGTAATCTGTAATTGTATTGCATGTGGGACTATCACTGCGACACTTGCTTGCGTACATGTGTAAGTATAGTTTTGTAGACTTTTAAGCCATATTATTGCTTTTTCCACCACAAAAAATAATACACAAGAAAAGAATTGATTGAGCGCCACACAGAAGCCAAAGCCAGCATTCGATGTTCTTCTCCAACAACCAGAAACCGGCTATCGTACCACTGCAACCAGCTGGCTTGTAAGTTAGTAGATTTAATGAACGTTGATATTTTCGGTTCTTTATTAATAAATCCAAATGGTAATTAATGAAACCCTTCAGCTACTTCACTTCAGCAATTTTGTCATCGTTTCCCTTGGGGTATTTTTTCATGTTATCAGAGGTGAGCTTTTTCTTTTCTTGCTCCTTTCTCTGTGAAAATATGGTTCATTTTGGTTACACTTCTAATGTATCACAGCAAACTCTTACCTTTTTTTTTCCAGAAAAAAAAATTTTGACATCTAAATTAGACTTCTATTAAAATGGCGCAGATTTTAAAATGTACATATATGAAATAAAGTGTAAGAAACCTTCTACTTCTAATGACTTTGATATTTGATGTGAACGATATTTTGCTTGAATTTAAAGTTTCCTAAAGAATGTTTGCTTCGTGGGTTTGTGGGGGGAAAAAACGGAAGCACAGTGTCATCATATCTTGCTCAATGCTCTGTGCCTCTTTCTACATCTCTACTGAATTTTGTCAAAATCAGAGCTGCTTTAGCTTATAATTTAAATTTTAACTGCACAGTCAAAAAAGCACGAACACCACTGTATAAATAATAAAAAAGGAGCTTCTTTGTGCGTTCCGCGTGAAAAACTATACTCCTCTACGCCAAAGTAGAAAAGACACGGGATAGAATGTCGATGTTAAAGCCGATAATCTTTTTTTATCCCCTATTGCATTCAATTTTCCTTCATTTTCTCCCCATATTTTTTTTATACCACCTCCCTTCATTCTTTTTATTCGCGTCCTTATTTGTTCATCCATCGTTACGGGCTTTGCAGGAAATAGCCTCATTTAAATTATTGACGTGTTCTACTTTTCGGTTACGTAAAACTTCTTCGGATGCCGCGGCCGTATGTATACAGATCAAATTATCGGTTTATTATGTTAAACGAAACGAAGAAACCGGTGGAGACGTAACATTTATTGTCCGTAAATAAATTAGGGTCGTTTACCGAAAGGTCGCTACGACAAAAATCCGCGAAACCTGGACGATTTAGCGAAAATATTTTATTTATTTGAAGTTGCGCACTAGTTCTTCCGTTATCTCGTCGCCAATATTATAAGACAGACGAAAAAAGACGCTACTTCAGAAAGATTGTTATGAGGGTAGGTAGGAGAGTCGAATGAATTTTATTGAATGAAGAATGATTTTTCATGTACGGGAAAGCGCTTTTTGCGATTATAAGATCTTTTCTTATAGACTTTTGCGCTGCTTCACTACGGATTTCGACCTAGCTAGAAGTTACAATTTGTCACGTACAAGTGGAGTGTCACAAGTCCGAACTTCTAAGTCGACCGTTTCCTGCGGACGATATAAACTTATGTTGGACTTCGGCGATATTTCAATGGGCAAACCAGCTCTACGTGTGTGCCTGTATGTGTATTACAGTCGTAATATCACCCGCTGGTGAATGGCGTGAAATTCGACCAAGCTGTATCTTAAATTTAAGCGGAACACCGCGAGTGGAATATAGATGAACACGAATGAATCTGTAATTCCTTTCTAGATTAATTCGGTGTTAATTGAATTTTATGATTTATTCTGTTATACAGTGTGTCCATTTAAGACCGCGGTCTTTGATTGTAGCTATATCGTTAACTCAATAGAAATTCTGATTGACGGTATGTTAATGAGGATAAAAGAACCACATTTTAAAATTAATTTGACTTATAAAGGTTGTCCCAAAAAACCGTACAACGTAATTATCATGTTTTTTTAAATTGAATGACCTACTTATACTGAGTGTACTTTCAGATGCTTTGTTTACCCCTAAAATAATTTTGCTTTAAAATGCGACGTTGCCAAGTTATTGAATTTTTTATATTTTTTTGAATTTAAATTGAATAACCTACTTTTTTCTATTGAACTGAGTGTACTTTCAGATGCTTTATTTACCCCTAAAATAATTTTGCTTTAAAATGCGACGTTGCCAGGTTATTGAATTTTTTATATTTTTTTGCCGAAATCACTACTTTAGTTAAACTTTAATTCCCCCGTCATTTTTCATTTATTTGCAATGAAATTTTGAGGAAAGTCTAAACTGGCATCATTTTATCTTATAAGAGTGGAATGTTATGTGTTTATTATACAGGGTGTCCAAAAATATTATTTGCATATCAATATCTTCAATTCTATTTTATGCCATTTTTTTAAATGGAATGCCCTCTATCTAGTAGTATGTATCGATAGAGTATTTATTTACCTTTAAAATGATACCAATATTTCCCCTTTTGTCTTTGACTATTTTTTTTTAATTGCAATTGAAGTGTCACAAATAAGGAAAAGCGTAATTACTACGCGTGTTTGATTTGTTGTCATGGTTTCAATTAAGTAGACCAGTGTGAATTCTGACGTTTGCTAAGTAAACATCGAGTTGCTACACACTAGTAAATAATATTGCTGTTTGTAAATCACAATGAAATACTCTCGTCAAGAATTAGTAAATATGATCTACGCTATTGGTGAATGTTTTGGGAACTGCCTTCTGGCTTCAGGAGTGTATGCGGAAAAGTATCCGAACAGTAGACATCCCGACGAGAGAATACTGCAGGCACTAAAGCAAAGATTTGATCGTACTGGAAGGGTGGCATACGAGAAACAAGCAGAACAAAAAGAGTTCTAAATGAAGAAAATCAACTGGCGGTCTGTCTTGCGGTGGTAGAAAATCCACAAATTAGCTTAAGAAAATTAAGTAAAGATCTAGCATTAAAGAAATCATCCGTTGGAAAGTGTGTTCAGTAAAGTAAGTTGCATCCCTACCATATGCAACTGCATCAAGAACTTACCGAGAATGATTTTCAGAAAAGAATTACTTTTTCTCAATGGGCACAGCAACAAATAGCCGAAAACGAGATTTTTTTTTAATTTGTGCTCTTTATAGACGAGTGCACATTTCACAGTAACGGTTTTGTGAACAGGCATAATTTTCATTTTTATGATACCACAAATCCCCACAAAATTTATACTGCTAGTTCTCAGCACAAATGGAGCATCAATGGTTGGGCCGGCGTAGTACATGATTTTGTGGTTGGGCCTTATTTCTTTGAAGGTAGTGTGACCGGGGAAGTATTCTTAAATTTTCTAAGGGACGATTTTCCCGGGTAACAGAACATCTTCCTAACTTTGTAAAACAGCAAATGTGGCTTCAGCTTGATGGTGCACCAGCTCACTTCAGTGCAAATGTCAGGGAGCATATATCGGAACAATTTCCAGAGAGGTGGATTGGCAGACAAGGTTTGTTATTAATACCAACTGGCCTCTGTTTGTTTTATTCATTTTCTTCTTTTGTAGGTCCCATTGCATGGCCACCCAGATCGCCAGACTTAACGACTATGGATTTTCTTTGTGGGGATTTGTTAAATCAGATGTGTATCGTTTTGAACCCACAACAAGAGCAAACATGATGAAACGTATACAACAGTCGTTCAGACGTATTACCCCTGCTATGCTTCAAAAAGTTAGAGCATATCTGTTACGTAGATTTGATTTGTGTTCGCAGGAAAACGGTAGACATTTTGAGCAGCTGCTGCGCTTATTAGTATTTCATACAAAGTTCAATAATTTTTGTACCTTAAATTTTAATATGAAAGTTCTTTTATTAAGTAGGTCACGTTGATATCTCTATTTTCGTAGCACAAAACCTAAATCTCTTCAAAATTTCCCGACCATAAATAAGTTCTGAATACTTTTATGGTTGTTTATTTCGATTCATATTTGTCAGAAGCATGATTTTTTTTAATTCCTATTAAATAGTTATTAAGAGCTCTCTCACTACCAAGCAGATTATCAATTGCTCTTCTTCAATCATTTTTATTTTGTTTCTTTTTTCCATAAACTATACTCCCAGCAGGATTAAGTTCATTCTTTATTGTCTGCAGCATTCTTTCATCAGGATGTCTATTGTTTGAATATTTTTGCGCATACACTCCTAACTAAGGAGTTCCCAAAACGTTCACCAATAACAATAATAAATCATTTCAATTTGTGATTATTGTGAAGTTATGTTGTTTTACGATAATGAAGGGTTTTAGAAAACAATTTTGTTTACCTTACGGCAAGAGTAAAATAACTCCCACTAATTATTATAAACAATGCATGAAAAATATGGATAATTATTTATTTAATTGGAATTTAAAGAAAATAGTAAAAGATAAAAGTGGAAATATTGGTATCATTTTAAAGGTAAATAAATACTCTATCGATACATACTACTAGATAGAGGGCATTCCATTTAAGAAAATGGCATAAAATAGAATTGAAGATATTGATATGCAAATAATATTTTTGGACACCCTGTATAATAAACACATAACATTCCACTCTTATAAGACAAAATGATGCCAGTTTAGACTTTCCTCAAAATTTCATTGAAAATAAATGAAAACTGACGGAGGAATTAAAGTTTAACTAAAGTAGTGATTTCGGCAAAAAAATATAAAAAATTCAATAACCTGGCAACGTCGCATTTTAAAGCAAAATTATTTTAGGGGTAAATAAAGCATCTGAAAGTACACTCAGTTCAATAGAAAAAAGTAGGTTATTCAATTTAAAAGAAAATTATAATTACGTTGTACGGTTTTTTGGGACACCCTTTATAAGTCAAATTAAATTTAAAATGTGGTCCTTTTATCCTCATTAACATACCGTCAATCAGAATTTCTATTGAGTTAACGATATAGCTACAATCAAAGACCGCGGTCTTAAAGGGACACCCTGTATACGGATAATAAATCGAAAGTTTGTATATAAAATCATGGGCAAATCCACTTACAATTGTAATGTCTTTATTGAAGAATGTTTAAATGTTACATATCACAAAAACACTGTTTGGTTGCTCTTTGTATATCTTCTAAAGGCATTGCTTTGGGAATGCTTGTGTTGGATGCTTGTGTCGGATGCCTCGAGATGCTTGAACCTTTTTGGTGTTGCGTTGTGAATGTGTATGCTTGAATACGTAGTCGTAGTCTCTCTATTCTAGCTGAAGAATTAGATTTGTGGTTCTGCAAAATGCTAACCAATGGTTTGTGATCAGTATGTAAACATACGCCTCCACCTTTTTCGGATCTGGTGCTATGCCCTGAAACCGAGGAAATGAATATTCGTTTCCTTAAAAGCACACTTCCTCTCATTTAATGTTAAAGCAGATTTTAATCTTTCTAATACTGATTCGAGCGCTACGTAATGTTCTTCTTGTATTTCCCAAAAATTAGAATATCATCACTGACATTAATCACTCCTGCAATGCCAACTAGAACTTGCCTGACTGTATCCTGAAATATCTCTGGTGCTGCATTGATCCTAAAATTTAATCTTTATGTGCCTACATGTGTAGAATAACTGGTGATTCCTCGCGACTGTTTATCTAAAACTAGCTGGTGATATCCATCTTTAAGATCGAGCTTGCTGAAAAATTTTGAACCATTTAATGCTACGATGATGTCGTCTATGGTTGGTGTCAAATGTCTGACTCGTTTAATTGCCATGTTAGCGCATCGCATATTGACACACATTCAAATAGCGTTTGCGTTGTTTGGTTTGGGTACCACTACAATGGGAGACAGCCAAGGTGTTGGTGTTGTTACTCGCTCGATGATATCATTTTGCTGAAGTCTCTTAAGCCCTTCTTCGACCTTGTCGCGAATGCTAAATGATAGTCTCCGATGTTTTTGGGCTACAAGTACAACTGTGGGGCCTATAAACAGATAAACTTCATTACCTTTTAGCTTGCTAGTTCCTTGGAAAACTTCAGGAAATTTGTCTTTGATTATTTTTGTTTCAGTCATTTCAGTTGAGAAAGTGATGTGTAGAATGCCTAGTTTTACGACGGTATCATATGACAAAAGAGGTGTTGAATGCCCTTTTACAACGAATATTTTGGCTGTTGTTTCAGTTTTTCCATAACTTACTTTATTTTCAAGAAATCCTAACAACGATAGCTCTTGTTTGGAATTGTAAACGTAGATTCTTGTGTTATCTTTGCTTAAACGTGGCTTATCATTAAGGTTATAAAATGTGTCAGCGCTTACCACATTGACTGATGATCCAGAGTCAATAATGCAATTGACTGGAGTTTTGTATATAATTACTTCAATCCGTGGGGTTTTTGTACTTCCGACGGAATACATGTGAATGCTAAAGGATTCTTCATCTGAATTTTGCTCGACTGCATCTGTGTTGTTGGCTCTTGGTTTGTTTTCCTTAACATGTGATTGCTTACCTTTACGATTTGTTTCAGCTGCTTTCGACAAACAGACTTTGGCAAAGTGACCTGTTCGGCTGCATTTGAAACATGTTACATCTTTTGCCGGACATGATTGCCTGCCTTGTGAATGTCAGTTATTACCGCAATTTTTGCATTTTTGTTTTGGAACTTGCAAATAAACCTTTTTATGTTTATTTTTGTTCTGAGGTTTGCTTATTTAAATTAACGACCTGTGTGTTTTCCATGCTCCTGATATGGTTGCTAGTTATCTCCATTGTTCTGGCGTGTGTTAAAAGTTTTTCTAAATCGGGTTGCTCATTTAAAGCATACCTTCTGAGGCCACTGTTTGTTGTGTTTAGGATAATTTGACACTTGATCTCATCTTCCGGCTTATTAAAATTACATGTTTTGGATAACTTCAGTAGACGTGCATAGAATTGGTCTATTTCTCTCTGCTCTGTCAATATCAAAAACTAATCTAAACTTAAAAAATATAAACAATCTAAGCTTACTCTTTTTTTAGTGCAACCAACTTAAATTATTTGAAATACAATAACAATACTACAACAATGAGACTGCATTAGTGGAGCTGACAGGTCAAATCCAAGGGCCTTCTATTATTTCCGCAGTATTTTTTATTTTTTTTTAACTGACAAAGTCTGGAGTTGCACAGCCCACTTATTTTTTTTTTGAATTGAAAGGGGTGTCAAATCGCATACCGTTGGAAAGATATTTTCAAGTAGAATTCAACAATATGACACTTGCCATAGCTACCTCAAAAAATAAGTACACTATTGTAAATTAAAGAGTGGGCGGAGGTATTAATTCCATAACTGAAAATCCAGTTAGCACGGGCAACAAGAAATTGTTTTGTGGTGTTTAATGTAAAATGAAATGGTTGAAACAATGTGTAAAGCGTATGTAGTTCAACTAGTGCAAAATAATTTATAAAAGATGCTCAAACTGTTCGCCATTCGCCTCTTGACAGTAATAAATTCTAATGAGTCTCAATATGAACCCGACTAAGACTACCTTAATAGCATTTACCAGAAAAAAGAAATCTAGTCCTAAAATCATAAAAAAAATTGATGGGCAAGACACAGATTGGCAGGATATCTATGCCTTATTCTAGATGAGAAACTTTCGTGAAATAAGCATGAACTTGAAGCAACTAACAAGATAAGAAAAGCACTAATAATGGTTTGTAGAAACTTCGTAGGAAATAACTGGAGATGCAACCCAAAAATACGGTTCTAGATGTATACAGCAATAGTGAGAGCAATGATCACTTGTGAAGCAGTGGCTTGGAAGTAAACAAGGCCTGGCTATTGCAAGGGCTAATCTCTCCAATAGGAATGTTAAGAACTTCACCAATAACCTGCATAATAAATGTTACAGTTTTAAGAAAACCGATTTTCAACAACTTCTATCTAACTTTGGCATTAAACGATTTTAATATCTTGAACACTGTCTCGGATATCAATTCAGGGTGCAATCTGTTTTATGATAAACTGTATTCAATATTTGATATGCATGTTCCATTCTATGATACAAAACAATTTTTAGGAATTATCCCCTCAGTAGTTTTGGGATTTTATTCATATTAGAACTGGAAAGTCGCGAATTTTTTCTTCCAAGGTGAGTTCTGTTTTGAAGGGAGGATCAAGTCTTTCCAGCTATAAGGAAGACACCTAGGAATCATTCCTTCCCTTCAACTTGATCAGCTTGAACATGAACATATCTGATCACATAACTCATCTAATCAACATGTCTGTGTCTTAGCGTATGTCCTTTTATCACTGGGTCATATTTGGATTAACTAATTCTAAGAAATTCCCTCTATTGTCTGATGAAACCCTCTCTCTATGCCCTCTAAGTGAAAGATTTTGGCGTGCCAGAAAAAGAGTAACATCTAAAAGGCGACTCAAAATGTCACGTCACTTCTTCTTTTGTTGGTCGAAGACCATTTGATGTTCATGGTCGATAGTTTTTGCAGCCCCAATCCATTTGCCAAGAGTTTCCATTTTTGAAAATAGGGGAGGTTCTCAGAATTCTCGTGTTCAGACACTTTACGATTTAGTTTCCCCCATGAATGATGACTAAACAGTTTGCAGCAAAAACAGTATAAACTGGTTGTTATTGGAGAGTACACCATCCATTTCTTGAGTATTTCTTCTCCATTCCATAAAGCTTCATAAAACCATTCTAAATGGAAATGTCTGCTCCTTCCTGTTATTTTATCGCCACATCTTTGGAAAGTATCTAAAAATGGGATACCTCTATTTTGATAGGACTCACTTCCTGTTTTACAGGTCCAACTCGCAAATTATCAGCCATTGGTGTTGGTCAAGTGGCATCGTCGAAACGATGTTCTGATTCTTCTTCATTGTCACTATTCTTTCTCTTTTCTTGGTCATATTTTTTTAGATGTTGATCGTCTCCTTCTCCACTTTGTCTTCTGTGCTGTTTCAGTGTCTCTCCATACAATACATCTTGACACTGTCTCTCTACATTGTATGTTCAAGATGGTCACTTTCAACACTTTTCTGTGCTGCATTTTATACCGGAGAAGCCGAAGGTGCTACATATTCAAAAATTGATCCAATTGATAACGATTGGCGCTCAAGGTCTTTTCACTTTCTCGGATTTTCCTCTTGCTGAAATCCACTAGGTCTATTTCGCTTGATATTGAAGGTTGATTCTGTGAAGATCGATATACAGTTTTATACAAATTGTTTTAGTAGTATGTTACTCTCACTCCAAATTATGATTTTGATTTTTCCTGTAGTCCAGCCAATGTTTTAAAATTGTTGTAAGTACTTAATTATGCGAGAATAGGGGACACAATAGATCTTTTAGGTCGCAGTGTATCGTTACCCAAACACTACATACATATAAAATCACGGATTAAATCATGAAAACGATATGTTGAAAGCTGAAATTACCAGAAGCTCTATTTCTTCCAAATACTTTCAAAAGATTTTACTTAATGGCGCTATTTTTCGTCTCGAAAAATATGCCCCACTTCATCTAATTAGAAGGCTGGCGATAGCAGCAAGTGAACTATAGCCAGTCTTTAATACACGTACGCCGCCACATTTGCTCTCACGTTCCATAAAATGCTGCTCCCGTGGCCTCAAATTATCGACGCTCAATTACACCGCCGAAATGCATCCGCTTCGTGCCGAGCTCTAGTGCTAGGCAACCGCAATGATGGAGGATGCATCTTCTACGGATAATACAGTACATAAAAAAGCGGAAAAGTTATTAGAAAATAATAATAATCCGCCGCTTCGCGCTCTTGGTCGTTAAAATGAAAGATGGGGGAGTGTTTGTTATGTGAAATTTAATTTTCCTCTCGTAATTTGTTACCGATTATTCTGTTGGAGTTGCCTCGGGCTTTTCGCGGAAAGCACACTAACTGTTTTTGCGCCAAATGGGTTTCGGTTTAAAATAATTACGACGATTTGTTATTGGTGGATTTGAGCGTGGAAAATATGGAATATCCTAATGATGGATGTGAATGTGCAGTTTGTGAACTCCAGCTGTCGATTGCGGATGAAATTTTACTAAAGTAACTGAAGTTTATTATTTTGTAAATACCGTCATGGTCAGCTAATGAAGTAAGAATTTTTTTGTGTAAAACAGAGCCCCATCTATCACAAAGACGGACCAGTTAACAATAATCCCTCAACAATAATCACAGACTTCCTTACTTTCTGATGCTCTTTAAACCTCTGTTGCACTGCCCAAGCAGTATGAATGACATTATAGCCATGAACAAACACAATTTTTCCTCGATCAGTATAAGCCAGAGAAAGAATATGCTGTTCTAACAAAATAAAAGAATTTCAATGCAGTCAATTTACCGTTCACTACTACAAATTGTCCTGTGATTGCCAGAACCATTTGTATCAGTAGCAGTAGTTTTCACGGTGTCAGGAGGAATTTTCTAGTCATGGAAGAGAATTCTTTAGTTCTTCAATCCCTATTTAGATAAACTTCTCAATCAACCATTAATTACTCTCTGATGTTCTTTAAACCACTGTTGCACTGCCCAAGCAGTTTGAATGACACTATAGTCATGAACAATACACAATTTTTCCTCAATCAGCATAAACCAGAGACAGAATATGCTGCTCTAACAAATTAATGCATTCAATGCAGTCAATTTACCGTACACTGGTACAAATTCTCCTAGCTCGTTATTGCCAAGAGAATTTGGATCAGTAGCAGTATTTTTCACGGTATCAGGAGTAATTTTCTGGTCATGGAGGAGAATTCTTTAGTTCTTCAATCCCTATTTACAAAAACTTCTCAATCAACTATAATTACTTTCTGATGTTCTTTAAACCACTGTTTCACTGCCCAAGCAGTGTGAATGGCACTATACAGGGTGTCCGCGATATACAAAGCATGCTTTTAAGGGATGATAGCTACAACGATTTAGAAATAAAAACATAAATACACCTTGGGTCTATCTGTAAGCGTAAACGAGAAAAAAAATTATTTCTAAAAAACCTTATTTGGTCAAACTGTACAAGAAAACTCATCCATATTGCTTCTTAAATAACCAAAAAACTATATCAAAAATTTAGGGTTGAAAATAACTGAAAACAACGATGAAAACGAATTATTTCATACTTTGAAATTGAAGCGTGGTGTCATTTCTCTTCCACCATACTGTACCCGTATGTAGTTAGAAGCGCAGATGCACGCCAAGCATCATCTGTTTATACGACCTTGAACTTGTATCGTACGAAGTCAATGGCCATACGTTTTAAAATAAAGGTACCTTTGCCTTTTTTTTTAATAATGTTATGACAATAAAATCGATGTTATGTTGAAGTTAGAGTGAAAAGGGCGTATTTAATAGTAGCCTCCGATCGGTAAATGAAAATTTAAGTTGAGAGAAAGTCGCATTGAGTGAAAAAAATGTAATTACTGCAATTATGTTATGACGCTTTAAGCTCTTTCGTAAAGGCTACTACAAAATTGAGTTCTTTTCTTTTATTTGTGATGAATTGGTGGTCCTAAAAAGGACTTTTCTGAGAGACAGGAGAAAATGTATTACAGGAAAGGCTCGATGTGTTGCAACACACGCCTGTAATCGTCGGGTAAATCTTGCACTGATCAGCTGCCGGTGTACAGTATGCATCGAAGTTTGTGACATGATAAATATTTTTTTTTCTCGTTTACGCATACAGATAGACCCAAGGTGTATTATATGTTTTTGGTTCTAAATCTTGTAGCTGTCATCCCCTAAAAGCATGCTTTGTATTTCGCGGACACCCTGTAGTCATGCACTAATAAAATTCTTCCTCGATCAGCATAAACCAGAGAAAGAATATGCTGTTCTAACAAAATAAAAGAATTTCTATGCAGTCAATTATACCGTTCACTACTACAAATTGTCCTGGCTCGTGATTGCCAGGGCAATTTGTATCAGTAGCAGTATTTTTCACGGTGTCAGGAGGAATTTTCTAGTCGTGGAGGAGAATTCTTTAGTTCTTCAATCCCTATTTACAAAAACTTCTCAATCAACCATTAATT
>SMLS01064693.1:0-14886 GCA_004785975.1 Popillia japonica
GGTTTAGAAAACTTAATGTTAGTGGATATTAAACAATTCTTTTTTGAGACAGAGAAAGAATAGACAATAGTTTGTATGGGATTTCAAAAATAAATGTTTGGATTCAATTTCCACTGTTATATGACAATCTAAAAAGTGGCAAAAAATCGTTTAACTGCTGTTATAAACTGTGCTCATGAAGCCGTATTGAAACCATTACGTTGCTCAAAGAGATCCATTAAGCAGAAATTTTCGCCGCCGTCGCTTAGTCAGCTTCTCCAGTCTCTAGAAACTTTCTATAAAAAAAAAAAACTGACTGGTCAGCGAAACGTCAAGCGAAAATTTTTTCTATGCAGCAACATCTGAAATACTTCAATGCAACAGTCCTTTTCATATACTTTCGAGGAATCAAAGAAATCTAAGGAGAAAAGTCGAGATACAGTTTCAAAGTCCTTATTTTCTTAAAAAAAATTAGTAGCGCAAAACTGGCTCACTCTTACACATACATATATCGTTTTTCTGCATTGCTGCCAAAAACTCTTCGTCTTCGTCTGTCAGAGCGATACTTTTTTACTCTGCTCAGTTTGCAACATTGTAATTGTTACTTCTAGGGTTAGCAAGGCAGCCATAATTTACTAAAGTATGTGAGTAATATATATTAAGAAAATACGACGCCTTCTGTTGCTGGTAATTTAATACTTTATATCAGCTTGGTCATATGATGCTGTCACGAAAGCGGCAGTACTTTTGATTTCTTATTATGTTAATATACATATTTTAGTTTCCTTTTCAATTGTCGCATCTGATTATGATTTTTCGTGATATCTAAAATTCACAGTGCTGCTACTCACAATCAGTTCACAATGTTGTTTTATAAATATTATAATTTGAAATAAAACTCCTTTGCTAAGCACTTTCATTTCCCAAATTAAAACAATTAGGTTGCATTTATCTTTATTTCATTCATTTGTAACAGATTATTTGTTACTAGTGGCTAAAATGACAGCAAAATTAGTCAACCACTACTCACTAGGGTCAAGAGTATACAAATCATGTTTTTTTTTTGTGTTTCATATAAAGCAAAAATGTAAAATTCTATAAATACTGAATAAACGATTTTTTAAATTATACCCAAATAAATACTAGATATATGTACATAATGTATGTATGTATTCTGCACGCACATTTACGTCATGCAACGAACAGATACTAGGGTAGATTTTTAAATCATCTGCGTAAGCCAAAACAGAGCAGGATAATGAGGACAGAATGTCATTAATATACAACACTAAAAGCAATGGCCCAAGGTTAGCATCTTGGGGTACACCAGAATTGGGAATGAAAATATGAGATGAAAACCCATTATAAAATACGTAGTTACACCTGTTATTCAGATAAGACCCAAAAAGTTTCAGCAGTGCAGGACTGAATCCAAATGCGGATAGTTTATATAAAAGTATATCGCGATCAATACTGTCGAAAGCGCTACTAAAACCAGTGTAGATAACATCTACTTGACCCTGATGATCCAAATCCTGGCAAATGTATTGTGTAAGGCTGAGATTCGTTACCGTTAATCTACCCTTAACAAAGCCATGCTGATACGATGATATAGGTGGCCACACATTGTTATATACAGGGTGTTCAAAGTTATCGGTGCACTATTGCTATCTTAGTTATTTCTGTAGCTACGATTTTAGTTAAATGAGCAATTTTTTTGTGTTTTTAACGCCGATTACTATGGAGTTCTTGAGCAAACAATTGAATAACGCATTTCCGAGACATTTCGAAATTTATAATTTTCTTAAATGGAACCCCTGTATTATTTGTACATATTTTGGATCATCATAATATTTTGAACAAAAAATATCTAGTACGTAACTATTCTTAACGTAAAAATAAACAAATGAGAAGCGTTCAAAGTTTAGAAAATTATTAACATGTAATTCCAGGTAGGTGATGGAAATTCATAATAAAATATTACGTTGACACTAGAATAAAAACAATAGTGAAATAATTTTCATTTTGTATTACAAAATTTTGCCTAACTCAACAAATCCTCGAAGACATTTCCGTGGTGTTCACTGCATTTCTCGGCTCTCGCAATAACGCCTTGTGTGGCTTTTCTAATAGTTCGACCAGAAATATTATTTAACATTTATTATTGATTGCCTAATACTATTTTCAAGTGCCATCACAGTTTGATGTCGCTGCTTGTAAACCTCATTCTTCACAAAAACCCCAAAGATGAAAATCGAGAGGTGTCAAGTCAGGAGAGCGTGCAGGCCAACGAATAGGCGCGTTGGTTTCTATCCATTTTTGATTAAATGTATTATTTAACAAATTAGCAGTATTAGCGAAATTATGAGCCAGCAGAAAACGGCACATAGAATTCTGTTACCCATTAATCAACACCACACATTTAAACTAAACCAGTGCTGGAGATTGCACGGATCTACTCTCAGAGGATTTTCTCTGCTCCAATAATGTTGATTTTTCTTATTGCATATTCCTAAATTGTACAAATTAAATTAATTTGATCGCAAATTTTTTATGCATAATACCTACATACCTGAATTTGAAAAGTTAGATTCATCAGACCACAGACTATAATTAAAGTTATCTGGACGTTTATTCCAAAAATTTCTCAACCAATTACAGAAAACTAAGCCTGGTAAAGTCTGACTTTTGTGGTTCTTGTACGGACGCAACTTGTGTTTTTTTACAATGGTGTGCACTGTACTCTTTTGCAAATCTAATTCTCTGGTGCAACTTCGTATGGATTTTTCTGGATTGGTTTCAAAAAAAGCCAACACGTTTACTTCTGTTTCTTCGTCTACTATAAAATCCTTTTTCTTTCTTCGTATCACAAATCTATCGTCATTACTTCGAAATTTTCTATACAATCTTAGAGAATAGAACTGGTTTGATGATCGATGATATGTGTTTTCATAATAACGAAGCGCATTTTTTTCATTTTTGCTACAATCAGATATGCCTCTAGCATATCACACTTTTCTGAATGTGTAAACGACATTATTTTCAATAAATATGTGGGAATTAATGATTATCATTATAAGAACACAACACAACACAAAATCAAATAACCGACTATTCTAAGTAAGTAAGCATATCACATGTTTGTTTTGCCTAAAAGTGAAAGAAGCCTACCTACTATTAATAATGTGTATTTGACAATTAAAATCAAACAGAACTGCTTTATTATTCGCAAAAAAGCCACACAAAGCGTTATCGCGAGAGCCGAGAAATGCATTGAACAGCAACCTTAGGCAAATTTTTGTAATACAAAAGGAAAATTATTTGATTATTGTGTTTGTTGTTTTTATTCTACTGTTAACGTAACATTTTATTATAATTTTCCATCACCTACCTAGAATTACATGTCAATAATTTTTTTAAACTTTGAACGCTTCTCATTTGTTTATTTTTGCCTTAAGAATAGTTATGTACTGGATATTTTTTGTTCAAAATATTATGATGATCAAAAATATGTACAAATAATACAGGGGTTCCATTTAAAAAAATTATAAATTTTGGAATTTCTCGGGGGGTTATTCAATTGTTTGTTCAAGAACTCCATAGTAATCACCGCTAAAAACACTAAACATTTGCTCATTTAACTAAAATCGTAGCTACAGAAATAACTAAGATAGCAATAGTGCACCGATAACTTTGGACACGGTGTATACATGAATATATTACGTTTGCGTATAATTTAGCGAAATTTGAAAAGAGAGAAATAGGCCGATAATTTTCAAGACAATTTTTAGTACCTTCTTTGATTACGGGAACTACTCAACCACGTCGCCATAATGAAGGAAATACATTCGTTTTAATTGAGAAATTAATTATCACCATAAGATGTCTTGCTAACGCATATCCTGCATCGCCAACTATGAAAGATGGAATCAAATCGTCACCCAATGTATTACAATTTGAGAACTTAGACATTAATTGGATGAATTCATCTTCTTCTCTTCAGTAAAACAGAAGATAAGGAAAAGAGAACACAACCATTATGACTGAAATTTTCAGGGAATGCTGAGCCAACATTATAAATAGAAACGAAACGGTTTCCGAAGCGTTAACAATACTGCATGGATTATCTAAAACTACATGTATCATTGTGAGTGAAAGCGTTCGGTATTCTTATATTACCTTTCCTATTGCTTAAGTATTGAAATGTCATTTTAGGGTTATGTTGTAATGAGGTCTCAACTGACTTCAGATATACTTCGTCCGCCTCGGAAATTTTAGACTGACACAAAGAGCGTGTTCTTCTAAATTCATTTAAGAAATAGGTGATATTTGTTGATTTCCATTTACGTCCATAAAATAGCTTTAGTTTCAAAATGTTAGTAATATCTCGTCGTAAACCATGGTGGATATTTTGAGCTCTTGCCAGTAGCAGAATACTTCGGAACGCAGGTATCGAAAATATCTCGAAGAAAATCGCAAAGTTTTTCCAATGCATCATCTACATTATCAGAAGATTGGATTATAGATTTAGATTATAGACCGACGTCAGCAAGATTCTGACATAATAGACCAAGACCACTGCGATGAACGTTGTATCGCAGATTTGTATTGGAAGGAAAGGCAGAAGTGCGAGTTGGTAACAAAAGGTTTATAGATATTGACACAGGAGGATGATATGGATCAAGTGAAACCAATGGAAAATCGTCGGTTTTAACAACATATCAGAATTAGTGTTAGAGATAACCAAATCCAACAGCAAACTTTAATGCTAATACACTATTATTACTGTATGATAACCCCATATATATTTGGCAACGTAGGAAGGAGGTATACAAGCTTTTCCACATACCTATAAGATAACAAGTTACAGTTATATAAAAAAAGGAAACAAAGTAAACGTAATGCTATCGAATGTAACATGCATTGGATTGGGCTGCACAATCGCCGGACTTTAATCCAATTAAACATTTGTGGTACATTTTGAAACAAGCCATTTCGCGTCAACGACTTACTAATATTAATTCTCTCAAGACGATTGTTGGCGCTGAACGGATGAAAATGAACAAGAACATATGTCAGAAGATAGTAGAATCGATGCCTAGATGATGTGAAGCTGTAATTGCAGCTCAAGGTGGCTATACGAATTATTAGCTTCCAGCCATTATTTTGTTTATAAATTACACAATAATGTATACTTATCTGCCAAAAAATACGTAACGGTTAACGATTACAACAATAATGTCTGATGAGAACAATAATTTATTGCAATCAAAATCTAAGCTTACTAGATAAAATATTATTCCGCTATTTGGAAGCATCAATAAATAAAATGGGAATAGAAAGCAAACTATTGGAGATAAGTATAGGGAGTATTACAGCAAATCGACGTAGAATTGAATTTTGCATCAAACAGCGTTAAAATATACAAGGTGTTCCATTTGAAAAAAATGAGTTTTACCAGTTTAAAAATTGTTTGATATAGTATAAATTTTTGAGCATCCTGTATGATATAAAGAAAAAATGTTACTACGGTTTGCGTTTCGTTAAGTCCGAAAACTTCTAACTAGCCAGTTCCGCGGGAAACCCTGTATATTATTGTTTTAAACTCTTTGTTTAAGATAATTTGCCATGAGCAGGTGTATTTCTAAAACTGTACGATTAATTTTTCTACATACTGTACCTATGTGTAGTGACGCGAACTAAAACTGTAGAAATTATTAATAACGCTAACGCTTTATCATAAGTTTGTAAAGAATAGCTATTAATGTTTATGAATGTGATCAATATAATAATCGCGTATTCAAAATTCTTTCGCGAACAAATAGTATCAATAGTATAAATAAAATTTTGAAAATGCAATGCAATAAAATTTAAATAATCTTGTAAATATAGATACAATGTACGTCAAATACTACACAATATATTGACCGATACTTTGTCCATTTATAAATAAGAATGGCTATTTATATTCAGAGTAAATTAAAGTTCATAAAAAATATGAGTATCGTGAAATCATTGATCAACCAGCAATGATAGGATTAAGATTAAGAAAGTCCAAAATTCATTCCCAAATATTCTATTCTATTATTTCTTATAGCACAAAACAAGTATAGAGCATTGACATAGTCTTTGAAATGTCGTAATATGGTAGCCAGATTCATAAATCGTCATTTCGTTTCTCTCAAATATCCCGAAAACACTAAGAATACCTTGTTCCTTTAGAGTTGAATACAGCACAAAATGACTATAACTCCGCTCTTTTGCACGAATAAATTGAAAACGCGAAAAACACAATGTTTTTCTTTGCAACATAAAACAAAATATAGGTGTTGACAACCTTGAGAATTTCTAGTGACAGTCAACTTTACAAATCCTCCCTACAGAAACAACATAAAGATTTTTCTCAGTTGAAAAGTCTAACGGTTAAATTTGGGAGACTTTGAGTTTTTTAATCGTACTGCACCTTTTTCCTTTTTTGACGCCATATTTAAAAATTCTGTCAAAAATGAAAATTATTGTATCTCAAAATTGAATTAAAAAAATAGAAGTAACAAAATAAAAAATTAAATTGTATTATTATTATATTATACCTTATATTATATTATAGTCATCAAGAATATACTCTTTTCGATTTCTTATCTTCTTCTGACCTTATACACTTATGTAAATACCTCTTCATTTCCAAATTAGCATTAGTATTATATTCACGTGCAAATTGTTTTTTTAGTGATATGTTTAATCTTATACATAGACATATACATTATTATTTAATATTACTTTCTCAACACTCATTTGCGATGTAAGAAATATAATTTCTACAATATAATTCTAATATCCGTTATTACAATATTTACATTAAATTAGAATTTCTTGTAATTGCTCCAATGCCTTAAATTATATATTTTCTTTTGATTTCGTTTCTTTTTCAATTTTTAGGAATAATTTTATATCGAAGATGTTTCATTTCATTTAAAATTTCGCCATTAGAAAATTTTCTTAATTAAAGCCAAAGATGTGGAAAAACTAGATCAAATGCATGTATGTGCATCTATATGCAATACGATAAAATGTATGTATGTGTTCAAAATAAAATAATTAATATTTTGAAGGGCTTCGATAAGATAAGCGAATTCGAAAAAATCCACATAATTTACAGGATTCTAATAAAATATAAATTCAATTCGTAGGGGAACTTCACATAAGATGGGATACTGTGGTAAAACGGGATACCCTAATTATTTTTGCTGTGCATACAGTAGCATCTGTTGTGTAATTGACCAAATACTTCCTACCAGTTGAGTAATCTCCAGCAGTTTGACCAAAATCGTAATTGATGCAACGCCGTTAAGTCAGTTTTTAAGGTTTTAACATATTTCTTGTAAAAACTTATCTTTATGGCCAATGGGATGACGGCGACAATTTTTTACCAGCTGCTAGCACATAAACGACCATATAATCTATAACATTTTAAAGTTATATTCTTATATGGAAAACCTGAGGCATTGTTTGTTCACATATTAATGTATGGATAAAATGGGATACGACATGTGGTTCTATAAAGAAATATGTGCTTTTATTACGAAGTAGATTTTCAAAGCAGGAAACCTGGTGACCAGTGGATTCGGTGCAGTTCCTGTTAAAGATGGATCCACGAAGCTTATGCGGAGTGTAAGACAATGAGGCTAGTTATTTCATATGTGATCTGTGCTTCGGAAATATAATCCCATTTTAGAAACACTCCTGATCCCGTTTTAGATACAGATGTTGATAAAATGGGAAATTTGACTCGCGCAAGAATTTTTTTTTTGTTTTATGTATAATACTTTCATAAATGTTTAATTTTTGAATAAAGTTAGGTGTATTCACCATGGGGGTCGCCCGTTATTTTGTATTTGTACTTATTTTTTAAACCGGCTCCAAACCTTAAGTATCCCGTTTTAGGTAAACTTCCCCTACTTATTCTGCTTAACACAATATTTGACAAAAATACGAGAAAAAGAGAGCGTAGTTATATGTAACGAGATGCTATGGCAGTGATAATTTTTTTAGCAAAGTATAAACTAATGAAACTAAAGTTACGACGAAATACTTTTTAGTTGCTACAATTCACACTATTGAAATCATATAAATCCATACGTATTTATAGGTAGTTGCTATAGAATGACTGCCAGATAATACATTGCATAGCGACTAAGTGCCGTTTCCATAACCAAAAGCTAAGTTTCTCGGTGTAAGCCTTACACAAAACCGAACTGGAAGAATCGCTTGAACGGAGGGTGCAAAAGAACCACATTAACTTTATAGACATATCAAAGAGGGAGAAAACCTGCCGCTCAAACCTTGGTCATCTACAGTACTACACAACTTATTTGTTTTGGAATTACAGGATCGATTCACGCCTGCTCAACTGTCTTAATGGAAGTGCTACTAGAGGAGCTAACAGCAATACAGCTGCTAATCAAAAGAACTTCCGCAAAGAAAGCCGTGTTAACCAAACACCTGAAGATTTTTGGAGAAAGAAAAATGTAAGTAGAAGTACACCATTACACAAACCAACCGTCAAATTTGAAAATGGATTACATGTCTGACATAGGGACGGATTTAAGACCAAAACGAGTGAGAGTTTAAGTTCACAATTTTTTTTAGATTTCTAAATAATCTAAGTAACATAAAGAAAATGCCAAATTGAAAGTCAAACAAATAAAACTTTAACTACGTCTGACAAGATGAAAACATATGTATTTACACCAGATAAATTTCCCCTAATTATCTACATAAGCAGATTTGTAAACTGTTTCGTAAACGTAAAACATACATACAACATTATTTATTTTGTCACAGAAATACAATGAAATGTACAGAAAAAATAACGTACAAGTGCTACTTTTTATTCTAGATGTATCAAAAGTATGGACTTATATTAAAAGCATTGATTAATGTAACAGGTATATTTGCTTTAAAAATTGGCAAAATGTTAATTCAGTTAATAAAACTAGTATATATAAAGGAGTTTTGCGTAAGTTGATCATGAATTATCGCACTTTGAGGCTTTTATCGTGAAAACAACAGACGCTAATTGATCATCGTTCTGATTTAACATAATGTGTTAATTTCCTAAACAACACATTCCATATTAAAAATAGTTTATAATTTGTTATTCAACTGGAATATCATGCAGTGATGCTGGGTAGTGTATAAAAAAATGCACAACAAATATTTACGTACAAAATAACAATTTTACAATATTATATTACGTACTTACATACACGGTAAATTGTGACTTACCCGAATATGAAGACTTTGATGTTTCCAAAAGTTTAAATGTGAAAGGAATATGGACCTTCATCATATTCATTTGCGGTATCCTGGGTGTAACGTGGTGTAAAGATGTCGGAAACACTAATTCGTCACCGTGTACGCGTAGAACCATCATGTTTCTGGAAAACAGAATATAGTAATAATTGTGTATCTATATCGACAAAGCCGATATAAGCCAATTTTCGATATCTATATTTCTATCTATTGATGAGCGCCGCTTTAATTTCAACTGTATTTACGTCCCTGTATATAGTCTACAGAGTGCGTAAGAATTAGAGCAGATTGGCAATAACTTGTAAGAAGATTAAGCAACGGTAAGACCAACTACAACACAACTGTCATTTGTACAACTGTTATGCATGCTGAAAACAATTAACAGCTTTGATAATCAAATACTTTTAAAATGTTTCTCAATTACAGTTATTACTAAGTATCAATTTGGTCAAAGAACTAATCTGTGAAGACGCATTAATGAAAAAGCAAACAAATTCGTACAAAGCCATATGAACTTCTTCGGTATCTAACTAATTCAGACAGAGAATTTAATAAAGTGAATAAGAAACTTGAGAATTTTATTGTACATTAGGTAGTTTGCAAAATCAGTTAATGTTCATTAAGAGTTTTGTTGAGTCGCAAAAATGAGCATCACATGGGTATTTAGTAGATATGTATTGATTTTTAATTGCAATGTAAGACATATTTTATCTGCGATACCAAAGGCAAGACATTTCACAGTTTCTGTATTAATATGTTCGGATATATGTACATATGTTCAATATATCCGAAATTATAAAAGTTATAAAAATCATTTTTGAGAAAAACTGTAGGTAAGCTTCATATCCTAAAATTAGTTGCACATATAGCAGGCGTTTTATAACGGCGTGCCAGACCTAACTTTTTTTTTTTAATGGAATAGATTTTTAAAATCTGCTTACTTTTGCGAGCTTTCTCATATCGGGTTTGCTAGATCTATTCTGAATATTTAAAAAGTTATGACTATTTTTACGTCTTAATTGAAGTGTATTAACAGAGTTAGTTACGTTATAAAAATAAATATATGACATTTTTCGTACCATTACATGGTGTGGCTATGTCTTCTATTTTTGCAGTTGCGAGAATTTAACAAAAAAGATATATCTTGTATAGGTACAAGGTGAATCAAAACTCGGGTCCTCAATTTTCTCGTTTCAAATGGAACACACTGTATTTTTTATGATACTTCGATATATGTATATATATATCAGTTCTTTAATTTGTGTTACTTGAATCTTTGGATTTAGAAGATGTTGCAAATTTAAACTAAAAAATTGCTTTCTTTTAAAATTTTATAAATTAGCAATAACTTGCTACGCTCTGTGGAAGCTGTGAGAATTTCAATTGTTTTTATTAATCATGTTTAGTATATGTATGTCTATTATCGTGTGTTATAGTTATAGGTATGATTTATCTATGTTTTGCAACACAATCAGTTACTGAGTTTATGTTTTCCCTAAATACGTATTGAATACGCATTACGACCATAATTCGGTTCTAAGCCCTGTAGCATAAACACCTCTCGATGCGCATTATAGCACGAAATGCGAATTGACGAAATCCTGATTTAATAGCGGTTTGGTTGTATAAACGTTTAATTCGAAATCAAAAGGTATTAAAACAGAACGTAAACGAACTACATATCACATCTGAAAAATAGGTTGTTGGCATATTACATATCTGACAACTGTATGCGCACAGTGCAATATGTGTACGACATTCAACAACGTACAACAGTACAATTAAGGTTATGGTTACATCATAGAATTTCTGTTACAAACTTAAACGATTGGCAATAACCCGTGTAAACCCCGGCAAATTCGAAATATTTCGATGCGTATCATTTTGCGCATTACGAGAAAAGCATAAACAGATTAAGTTTTCGATCCGTACTTATTAATTCGCATTTTCTACTGCGCATCCAGAAAGCATAAACGTAGTAAGTGATAGAGAGGTTGTAATAAATTAATTTGTTTAATCGAGTAACTGCAAAATCTTTGAAGTATTTTGATTAAGAGAGATTAGTAGTAGTAGTATTTTCATCTGCAGAGAAAGTCTTCCAGTAGCGAGAATTTTACATTTATCAATAAATTCTCTAAGATTGGACAATTTATTTAAATAAATCATCGAGCTGCTACCTAGTGTTTTTTAAAAATTGCGATCGTAGAATCTAGTTTTAGTTTGTTCAGGAAACCACTACATACAATACCGGCCATTAAAAATTCCCCAGTTTCCATATAAAACAATCAGACTGTATACCATCTAACAAAAAAATGAAAGAGTGATATTAAGATAAAATGGATGTTGCAGACAAAGATTTAATGTAAAATATAACATCCCAATAGTTAAACATGGCAGTGGAAACGTTATGACTTGGGGGAAGAAAATGCTATCATTCTTTATTTTTATATATTCAGGACGCTTCAGTAGGGATGCAGTCGGAGCACTAGTTCGGATTCAAGGTATCATGGATCAGTATACATACCGAGAATTTCTTGAAACGTCGATGCTGCCTCATGGAAATACAAATATGCCACCGGGGTGAGTGTTTCAGCATGATAGCGACCCTAAACACACATCCCTGGTGGTAAAGAAATGGCTTTCAGACAATGAAGTTGAAGTTCTCGAGTCGCCTGCTCAGTCACCGGATTTGAATCCGATTGAGCATTTATGGGAGAGGCTGGATAGAGAAATTTGACAAAAAGATATTTTTGTCGAGTAGGGTCAACTGCCCTATAAAAGAACATGGCCAGTAAAAGAACGTTTTGTTAATAAAATTGTTACAGCAAATCGCAAACATTGTGAAATGCTCTGTTTTTTGTTTTTAAAGGAAGAATGATATTTTAGCTTTGTTTTTCATATAATTTTTTCTTCGAAACGTTTAAATGTTCCAGGGAAATAAATATGAAAGTTCGACATGTTAGTGTGACTCGCTTATTTTGTGGTCGCTTATAAGAGACGCGTGCATCAAGCTGTGTAAGTCTTGTAAAAATACAACAATTCAACAAAAAGTCTAGTTGGTAAATGATATATATTAAGTTTCTATTTAAATTTGTGATCATCTGAATATAAAAATGATAGAAAATAAGTAATATTTTTCACATAATCATGGTGTTCTCAAATAGGCACGGTTTTCTAACTTCAACCTCAAGAAAGAACACATTTCTATAATCTGTGTGCATTGAATTTTCTGATTGTTTAATTGATTTATTTATTTCATAAAGTACATATATGTTTGTTAAGTAGAAGTTGTCCATCACCCGCTTTGAGTAAAGGTCAAAAAAAAGAACAAAATTTGCCATATGTAATGACAGGTTCTAAGTTTAGAAATCACCAAATTCAAAAAAAGGAGATGAAAAAAAAGAAATACTTGGAAAAGCAAGATAAAATTTTGAAGAGGAAAACTAAAAAAGAGGAAACTGAAATTAAGAAAAAACTATTGAGAGAAGAAAGAGAAAATAAGAAACAAGAAAAAGCCAAAATTAAACAAGAAGAAATAAAATTGAAACAGGAAAAGATAGCACGAGACGTAGTGAAAACAAGAATTCCATTAAAAGCGCTCAATTGCACAATTAACCTGCCTATAGATTTAGATTATAACGAATAAATATACAGGGTGTAACAGGACGAGCTTACGTTAGCCGTATCTCAGCAACTAAGCAAGATTCATATTTGTAAATTTGCAGAGATATTTTGGGCATGGGGGCAAACTTTTAGAAAATATTAGTACATATTTCCTATTTCCGGTTTCGCCGGAAGCACAATCAACTTCATTTTTTTAAATGGATTACCCAATTTTTTTTCAAACAATTGAATTCAGCAACAAATTTGGCGTATAGATCATTTATTTTGACTGGTCTAAACATTACCGTTTTATAGCTAACTTGATTTTTATAAAAATGTTATCAAATGCATCGAAATACTTAGTGACGTATTTCTTCGGTATGCAGAAGAGTTGATGAATGATTATTGGAAGTTAGACAGCTATTAAGATGGGCTATTGAAAATTATTTTCACTTGTGTGGAAATACTATACAGGGTGTTAGTATTTACCGACCTAATATGTTAAATTCAAACACTAATAACATCGTTATTTTAAATGGAACACACTGTATATTTTTGTCGCAAACGGTAGAAAATTCATTTCTTCATCAAATGGTATTACATTTCCATATACCTAAAATGAATATTTTAGGAGCTATTCGCAAATTATGTGAATATATTCAGAAACTTCGTGTGAGCGCTAAAGGTGGCTATGAAAATTCGTCAATTTTAGCGTAATGTCTAATTTTCTAATGACAGTTTGTGTTAATAAAGAAATAAAAGCAAATACATTTTTCGAGTAAAGAAGAAACAGAATAGTAAAATTTATTTTGTAACCAAGATAACATTAAAAAAAACTATGTTAAGAATGAATAAATAAGGTATTAAATAGTAATAAATTATTACAATTTTTTTCAAAATTAGCCCCATTCAGTTCCAAACATTTATTAATTCGTTTTAGCACTTGATTACTAGTAACCTTTTGTATTTGCGCTTCTGTTAAAGAATTTAGTGCTACTCGTATTCTTTCTTTTGTTTCCTCTGCATTTGTCACCGGAGTACTGTAAATTTTCTCCTTAACATAGCTCCAAAGGAAAAAATCCATGGGGGTCAAGTCTGGTGAACGTGGAGGCCACAAGTATGGACCTGCGTTTGCAATAAACTTTCCGTCAAATAACCTCTCCAAGAATAAGTATACATCTCGTGTGCTGTGATCCGGTGCACCATCCATTTGATACCAAGCAGTATTTGATTCGATAATAGGCAGTGTATCAAGTTCTTCTTCCACAATATTGCGCAATATATCTAAATACCTTTCGCCATTTAAATTTTCGTTATAAAAATGTAGACAAAGTATGCGATTATGTTTTATTGCGCAAAAAACATTAAATTGCCAACTTTCCTGATATCCCCTTTCTCTCGTTACATGGGGGTTTTCGGCTGCCCAAAAATGACTATTATGTTTATTAAAGAGGCCATTTTTGGTAAATTTAGCTTCGTCGGTCCAAATGATTTTCTTCGAAAATTTTCGTCGTTCTGACAAGCTATGGTGAAGAATTCACAAAAATTGACTCTATTTAAGAAATCCTGCTGATGTAAGTGCTGTACCTGCTGGTATGAAAATGGTCTCCATTTATGTCTTTTTAATACCCTTTGAATGGACATTGTTGAAATTTCCAAAGTTGTCGCTGCTTCTCGAAGAGATGCAGTGGGGTTGGTATAGAAATGTCCCATAACACCAATTTCAACTACTTCGTCATCAATTATTTTATTTTTTTTTAATTTTGGCCTAAACTGTCCATGTTCTAAACAATTTTTAACTAACCGTCGCACTACATCTTTAGATGGAATTGGCCTGTCCGGATACCTTTATCGAAATAAAGCACATGTTCGACTTAAAATTTTTCCGGACACCCTGTATAGTATTTGCAAACAAGTGAAAATAATTTTCAATAGCCCATCTTAGTAGCTGTCTAACTTCCAATAATCATTCATCAACTCTTCTGCATACCG
>SMLS01064695.1:0-10794 GCA_004785975.1 Popillia japonica
CTGTCATTTTAGAGTGTATAGCAAATTTATATAAATAAGAACTAATTGTTAATAAAATTTAGGAATCCTTTCCTAAAAAGTTTTTTCTTCTTGGAATAGGCAGTTGTTATAAACAATTCTAGTGGAACATATCTACTTCTTTTTTACATTCAGCATATACAAGGTTATCGCTTTTTTTTAAGTTCAACTCATCATTCACTTACTAATTAAGTTGTCAGATCGTATTATTCAACGAAATAAAAAGCTAGAATTTGTACTGTGGAGAATTAATGTGTAGATCTTAACGGCTACTTATTTTATTTAAACTTGCGGATTTGCAAGAAAGCATGTCACTATACAGTGACATTGGAAAAACTGCAACGCATAATACTACACGATAGAGGACCTTTCAATGTACAACAGCTAAAGTTCTCTTTCCATGATAGGCTTGCAAACCAAATTATTTTAGAAACGTATCAAAAATTTAAGGTAGGAATTTATGACTAATTATAGCCCTAAAACTTCTCATTTTGTGCTAAAAATGCATTTATCTTTAATATTTCATAATAAAAATCACATCATCGACATGTGGTTTAAAAGTACGAAATCTTTACCTTATAGCATTTACAAGAAAAAGAAAATCCAGTTTGAGAACCATAATAATTGATAGGCAAAATAGATTGGAAGAAGAAAGTTTATTATCCTTTTGTGGAACAAGTATAAGCTCGAAGTAACTAGCAAAGCAAAAAAATCCGTAATGGGTTGTAGAAACTTCGCAGGTAATAATTGGGGATGCAACCAATAAATGCTCTGGATGTATACAGCAGTAGTGAGACCAATTGTCAAGTATGCAGCAGTGGCTTAGAGCAACACTGGGGCAATAAGAACCTATCCCGCAGCAGTTACTGAAGTGGCACTAAACCCTACTCCTCTCCATATTTTGGTGGAGAGCACAGCCAAAAGGACCATGCACAAAATAATCGGTGAAAGATTGGCTAAGCATTCGCCTCAACCTTCTTAATACCAAGACCGAATTGAACACCATCTTGAAATTCCATAGCAACGCCGTTCAATGGTAGATTGATGGCTCCAAAACGGCAGAGGAATCCGGGATGGAGATATATGGCCATAGAACGAGATATTTTGAAACCTTGAGAATGTACCCAACTATCTTTCAGACCGAAATACATGCTATTGAGATATGCGTTTAGTTCAACATTGATAGAAGCTACGAAAAGCAACAAATTATCTTAATGTCTGATTGTCAAGTAACCATCAGGGTGCCGAACTCCAATATTATCAGATTCAAGTCTAGGAGTGCCTACAGAAACTAAATGAGCTAGGCAAAAGAAAAAAGGTAACCCTACTGTAGTGCCAGAATCATTTTAAGGGATAAATAGCAGTGTAGGCTCAAAAGTTAAGTAGAGCAGATAAAATCCAACTACTGAGGTAAAAAGCAAGCTAAAACTCTTCAGAAAATGTATAACCAAAAATGATCTTCAGATTAACCTCAGCAAAATCAAAATTCGTATATTGACACGGATCGTATTAGGTCATTGCAAGCTGAATTGACACCTATATCGGCTTGCAATAACGAGGAAAACTGAATGTAAATTTTGTGGGAAAGAAAATGAAACATCCATCCATCTACTCTCAAATTACTCTGCATTGTGCAACTCAAGATCGTCGCACCGAGGAGCACCTGAAATTGAAGAAAGAGAATTACCTAATCTGGAGGAGACTTTCGACATCCTGCACTTTCTAAAAAGAAGCAGACTAACCGGCCAGCTGTAAAGGCTCCTGCTTTTTATTATAATGAAAATTATCTGTCAGCTGGAAGAATGATCCAAATGAACACGAATACATTTACACCAGTAAGTTAACCTTTCTCCTGATACCGTAGATTAAATTAATATACATATTATGTTTCGGGTCCTACATAAAGCATTTTCATTCTATGCCATTTTGAGAAACGTTCTTAATAAGTAATTAAAAATGAATCTCTGTTCGGAGGAATCAACTAAATTTTTGCAAAATTAAATTTTGAATTTATTCCACTTAACATATTCTATTATTTTTCTATACAAATCGCTTTAAATACATCCATGCAGTATAGATATTAAGTTCGTAACTTAATAAACCGCTAAACTCATACAACACTGTATATATGTATATCACCCCGTATACCGCCGCGAGTATGCAACACCCTGTATTCAACACTGTTAATATACCACCCGCGTATATGTATAACAACCTAATTATACCACCCTGTATACTAGATAATGTACCGCCCTGTATATGCACTTAATGTTTACACAGTCCTTTTTATTATTTGTTTAATAACAATGTAATCGCAAAGTCATTAAGTGACGTCACGAATGTCCTTCGACACCGTTGTTTGTTTATTATTAGTATCACTTTGGTACGTGCCGTTATTGCAGACGGACGTATCGTTGTTAGAAAATAAACCCCATTTTCTAACAACAGTATTTTCCGCTGTTGTATTTCTATCTGTGCAGCTTTCACATTTAATTTTCTTCTATCTATATTATTCCCGTTATGCGAACACGCAATTTTTAATTGCTGTCCGTAAGGCTTCAATTGTTGAGTTATTTCTAACTACAAAATCCCCCGCACAAATACGTGCAGTCGTTGGGTAAGATCGTTTCGTTTCTTGAGTTGAGTGTTTGAGTACTGAATGTATGGGATTGCAAGTTACTTTCTTCGTGTGCTTGATTCCTTGGCTGACTATATATTCAATATGAATACTCTGTAGTAACTCATTTCCCAAATTTGACACAAGGGAGGTATGCAACAGTGCGAATGCTGTCACTAGAGCTCGTATGGTCGTTAGGTCCTTGCTTCTTGTTTGACATTCGGATACGTCTGAATGGGTGCTCTAATGGCACAGTTCCAATGACACCAAAATGCCTCTGTATGAGGCCTATCAAACTGTTGTGGGTGCTTGGCGTCCACAAGAGTATCAATGTGATAGCCCCAATCTTGCGCATATCTCCTTTGTTCTAATTTGGGATCAATGACTGCTGCAATGTATTCATGTTGTGTTATAGCCTTGCATTCTTTATCCTATCGTTTCTTCCACAACGACACGAATTCTCTTAAGTGTTTGTGTACTGAGTGTGTGAGGGTGATATTCGAGTGCAAGTTACTTTCATCGTGTGTTAGATGAACGAATATGAGCGATTTGTTGGTGAGTGTGTGAGGGTGCTGCTGGAGTGCAAGTTATTTTATTCGTGTGCTTGATTCCTTGGGGTATATATTAAATGTGAATGCTCTGTAGTAACTCATTTCCCAAATTTTACACAATGAAAGTATACAATAGTGCGAATGCTGTCACTAGAGCTCGTATGGTCGTTGGGTTCTTGCTTCTTGTTTGACATTCGGATTCATCCGAATGGGTGCTCTAATGGCACAGTTCCAATGACACCAAAATGCCTCTGTATGAGGCCTATCAAACTGTTGTGGGTGCCTCGCGTCCATAAGAGTATCGATGTGGCAGCCCCAATCTTGCGTATATTTCCATTGTTCTAATTTGGGATCAATGACTGCTGCAATGTATTCATATTGGGTTATAGTCTTGCATTGTTTATTGTGTCGTTTCTTCCACAACGACACGAATTCTCTTGAGTGTTTGTGTTCTGAGTGTGTGAGGATGATGTTGGAGTGCAACTTATTTTCATCTTGTGCTTGATGAATGACTATGTGCGATTATTTGGTGAGTGTGTGAGGGTGATGTTTGAGTGCAAATTATTTTCATGTTGTGCTTGATGGATGACTGTGTACGATTATTTGGTAACTGTGTGAGGATGATCGTGTTGGAAGGTTGTGTACTGAAATGCGTGAGAGTGATGTTAGAGTGAAAGTTCTCGATAGTATTTTGGGTGTTTTACCATCTGTTGCAGGTCACGGGTGAAGCGACAACGATTTCTAACGGTGGAGTTAATTTATACCAACATTTATGAAGTGTCTACCTTCTCTACTCTTCTTAGATAAGAGCTTTATGTTATTTTGTTAGATTAATTTACCGAAAAATATTTGCTTAGTTAAAGACTAGTAGTTTTATCTTTCGTTGTCACTCTTGGTGGATTGACTAAGCGAATATTACGTTCAGTATTTAAATTTATATTAATGTAAAGGTTAACAATTATTGAATTACTTACTAAAATCTAAATTAATTGTTATGAGATTGCTGTTACGAAGCGAGTATAGTTCATATTCGTTTTGTACGTAAGCATCCACTAATTGCATACCTATTGCAATTTATGACGTATGTACAGTTTTAATGTAATATTTGTTTGGGACTCACCTCTTGCGCCCTTCTACCTTTTCGGTGGTGGGGGACAATTGGTGGGTCATCGTAAGGGACCCAGAAAATGAAGTCAACAATTTATTGGCTTTATGTCTTGGTGAAGGTGGAGTAATAGGAGGTATTTAAATAAATTGTGAAGCTCCATTCTTCCGAAAATATAGATTTTTGAACTGTCAACATTTGTTATTTTCTTCATCGGTAAATAAAGCTGTTAGATTATACGTAAAGCATTTTCATTCTATGCCCTGTTAAGAAACGTTAGTAAATCCAGAATTGTTAAAATAAAGAAAAATTCTTCCAGGTCTGTGTTAGTCACAACTTTCGTATGTAAATAAATAGTTTCTTTTATGTTATAACGCACACATTTCATTCTAAACAAATGTTAAAACCAGGATAGTGCTTCCAATTTACTAGAATTTAATTAGAAGGCGTTTGCGTTTAAAATGTGATGCTAACGAAAATAACCGGGGAAAAAGAATGAAAATTGTAGAAACACACGGTTGCCAATTTGTCTAACTAATAAGTGCAGTGCAGTCATATATTAGCGCAAAGATAGCAATAATGTTGTTACAGCGATAACGATTGCAGAGTAACTTGCATCCTTGACATTTGTTCCAATTAAAAAGATAATAAATTCACAGCGACATATGGTTGTACTACATCTACTACTGGTAAATTACAAAATTATTTTGGGAAATAACAAAGGAACTGCTTGTTACCTCACTGCTTGTACTACTTACGACTTTACTTAGTTAGAAGTTTTCAAGAGGAAATATTAATTCCAGATTCGTGTAGAAATCGATAAAACTTTTATCTATTTGTATAATTACAACTACCATTTTTCAATTAAGACATTAAACTTAATATGGGAACATGTAACGCCCGCAAAACAAAGAAGAAACAGATAAATAGGTAATATTCATCCATGTTCTCACTTGTAATTATAGGATCGTCATTACAGACGCTTCTTTAATGTTGGATACATTACGACAGACTAACCGCGTGCATTTATCGATCTCTCATTTATGTAAGGGGCAAATTAGTGATTATACTCCGCGTGCCCCCATTTACAGTAATTAGTATTTCCAGACGTCATTGTTAATGATCGACTTACACACTTGTTCATGTATAATATTAACGTACACAGCATGGCTTTGCAACATAAAGCAATTATAACCTTACCTGAACTTACGAAACATCTAAAGAAGGCAATTATAGACGTCTATGTGTTAAGAATTTCTTCTTGGCGATCGCTTCTTCGTTGATATTAATTTAAAAGCAGTTCAGTATGACGTAATACAACGTGACGATTTAATAACGCTGTTGGTATTCTAAAGCGTAGGATCTAATTGATTTGTAGTAGCTCTCGCAAAAAATCAATTCGAACTCACCGACTAGCAAAAACTAGTCTGGTGCTTAAATTACGTTATGTAAAAGGATGGCGGCATTTTTGTCTTTGAGAACCACCACCTTGCGTAGGAATAGAATGCTTAGTCCTCGCGCAATGTAACTATGATATTACTTGTAGGTATGCGTTCAAATATTTTCATAAATACGCATCTCAGAGAATTTGATTGACGGTTACGAGGGATTCTTGCTAGTAAATCACGAATCGCTGAATTTTATTCGAAACAGTCAATTGCAGAAGATTAAGTGAGTGATCAAATCGCTTATTCACTACTTTATAGACTGTATTGTATGTAGTCGTAATATGTATATGTTGAGATGGTCAGCGGATATATCGTAATCTTATACAATGCAATTAACCGCTAATAAACTAAGCCAAGAAACGCATACTATTGTGAATATCAAGTATCTGTTGATTTCCGACTAATGAATGATTATAATCACTTGACACCAATTAACCCTTTGTATACCGACGGCACTTGCAAGTTCCGTTTTTTAATCCTCCCAAGTACGGCGCGAGTAAATATTTGTTAACTGAAACTATTATTTTATGGTTTCTGGGCAGAATAAATTATTGTTATAATTTTACAAATACTGTTTTAGGGAAAAAATATGTTTGGTATATTTTTTGAAGGTGGTACTTGTGAGTACCATGGGCGATCACTTGATCTGCGTTAAATCTGTGATAATAAAGATAGTGAGAATAGAGTCATTTTATACGTTTTGTTTCATGGTATTCGGCAAAACATTTTTTTTCTTGTCACAGCATAAAAACACTCCACAGGTGGTACACGATTAATGTAGTTTTGATTAAATAGTTTTTGCGCTGCACATTTCACACCACCCCGGCCTTATTGAGAACTTGACCCAGCGATTGTCTAAATTGCTTTTGCGAATACCAATTGGAACACTAATTATATCTGCTCTTTTTTACTTGTTGAGATCCTGTAGAAGAGTTGCGCTTCGTTTTACATTTATTGTTGCAAGAGATTAACCCCAGAACTATTTCGCGACGAAATGTTAATAGATTGCACGCTTCGTCCAAATTATATCATCACTTAGCAATCACACATGCATTTGCAAAGGCTATTTCCAGAAACTCAAAAAAAGGCTATGCCACCACTTTCTTTGATTTGTCGTCTCTTCGACTTTGCGCCACTTCGGATCTGGTCCCTTCTCTTCATTGACATCTGTTTCTTCTTCCGTTCCACTATTAGCTTGTACCTCAACTTCTTCAAGATTGCCGTCCACACATTCTTGTTTATTGTCTACATGCTCTTCAAATAATTGCTTGCTCATGATGTCCAATTGAACGAGGCACTTCAGTTTCCAACAGATCTGAGTTCTCTTCTTCTTCATTGTCTGATCAACATCTATTTGTTGATTGTTGTCAAGCTCAAGTTGATCAAATTCATCATTTTCTATGATGAGTAATAATTCTTCATGTGTATGTGGTCTTTTCATATCAAAAGGTGCGATTTACTTCTTCTCATTAATCTTGTCACTGCAAATAGTATAAATAATTTAATCCCTACGTTAACTTTTTTATTTCAAGTCTCTCATTATTGTTGTACAATTTTATCAAATTTCAAAAAAAAATCGGTTAGTATAAACCCACAGGTACTTTTTAAGTCCTACGGATAGTACATGATAAAAAATATTTATTGTATAAAATAATGGAAATATTTCATTTTTTAAACAATAACATACCTTATAGTGTGACTCAATATCGCTAAGAAATCTTGTTAGTTTAACATTTTATCAATAAAACACTTGTTTTCAGAAGTTGTGTACAACAACGTTAAAATTTCCACTCATAGGTTACAATTTTCTATATAGCAACTCCAAGCCGATATTAAGAGAAATAAATTTGCTGGTACTTTAAAGTACCTTTGGGAAAATGTAGCCCTTTTTGAAGATTTTGGTTTGGTATACAAGCGGTTAAATGTCAATTTCTCCCACAGACAAAATTGCAACGAAAACCTAATAAATTGTGTATAGGTTCTGGATAGTGTTTGTTTGAATTGACTTAACACTGCAAAAAATTTCTGCAAAAAGAGTAACGAAACTAACTAATGACAATCTTGCAAAGCAAGGAACGACGTTTCATTATTTGGACCAGAGTCATAACGAAGTTATACCGGATATGTTACTAGTACCCACATAAAAGTTTGCCTTCCAGGGAAAGTAAAGCGACATCTGCATAACAATTTGTTTAGATTATAATTTTAATAACAATAATACGAACATCTACAAATCCTATACTAACAAAGAGGAAATTAAAGTACAAACGCAAAACATACTGATCTAGTGATCACTTAATGCAGCACTAACTCCAGGATATCACGTTCAGACCCAAAAATTGGATTTACACAAACATTTTTCTCCAACGGATGAATCACAAATGACAGGTTGTGTGCAGATACAAATTTTTCAACAGTATGGAATTTCTTTATTGACTACCATAAGGAATCAGGTTTAAAAGTATCATTTTTGTGCATTCTCTTGCAAAATATCTGCGAACTTTTGGCAACTTACTTTTTTTATCAATAGCAATGCCAAAAAGAGTACAGTTGAGTGCCTTGTGTTGGAATGTACTTGTAAATCGAAAACAAAACGCGCAAATTTGTACAATAAAGCAAAATATATTACAATGACGCGTTTTTTGTCTATGAATGTGCAGTTATTGTTAAGCGGATAAAGTTTCACCACGCCATCTGGTTCTGTCTTACAGTAGACGTGGCAACTGCATGCATTGTAGTCCTTGGGGTTACTGGAATATTCTTTTAGCAGAAAGTATACAGTCCTGTTGCTACAACAATTTTGCCACCAATACCAGAAAGAATTCTAGCTAAGTTTTGTGGTGTTCGTAGTCGATCCAAATACCTATGTAATCCTGCATTAAAATAATTTGTAGTGAAATTCATGCTAATCTGTAATATCGTAAAACTTGTTAGTTACTCGGAGAGTACTATCAACTGTAAAACTGTCGTCGCAGTTTCACGAGTTTTTTTTTGGCGTGGCTAAATACTTTGGGCGTACCACGAGCTTCCTCCGCAATAATTGGAAGCAACCTTCTCTGAATAAGCACAGTAGGTACAGTAAATAATTGACTATAAAACAAATACCAGTAACCAACAAACTACTTCTGCCACGACGATGTTGAAGAAAAAAACTTTTCAACCACAATTTGGTAGCTTATCTGGTATACAGGAAACGAAATATTTTAATTGGGATGCCAGAGCAATGTAAGACTAGGCAAATAGAGGTAAAATCAGTATTTATGGCACTTTTATAAATAGTATAACCTGAAGACCATAGCAGAGCCGGAACTTTTTTGTAGAAAATTTCTTGCTCTACAAAAAAGCTCCTACAAATTCTTGGATAACGGACACCGTTGAGGCTGCGTCTGCAAAAGAAGAAAAAATATCATGAAAACGTCGTTTCTTTGCAGACGCAGCCTTACGTAACGGCTTTTTTGTAAAGGACGAAATTTTCTACAAAAAAGTCGGGAAGAGCACTATTTTAGCTGTTATGGTTTTCAAATTATATTATAGTAATAATCTGGCACGTGGCTCAAGATTTCTTTCTACGCGGAGCTTGCTTTGTCCATGTCGTTTCATCTTTATTGTCCCAAGCTTTCTTAATGATGTAACATTCCATGATGTTAGAAATGCGGTAGATTTTAATGTACTCTTCCCCTGGTTCATAACTTTCGTGATTTGCAATATTATAAATTACTTTCTGAACGGTAAGTATCGGACATTTCCTCTCCCTCTCCATCTCCATCACTAAAAATCACAAAAATTTCCCTAAGAGCGTTTCCATATTCAAGCAACATTTCATATTTATTGTAATCCTCAATTTTTCCCAAAAATTCATTATGTAGCACCTTTTGTGATACCCAACCATCACTGCTACACCTACGTAGAATTATGGTCACTTACTGCCAGTTTAATTTGCATTTTGAAGATGTGCTTTAGCGAACGTTTTGGCGCAACTTGTTTAGTTCGCCTCAGTTATAAAATGAAGAGAACATGTGAAATCATCGCCAAAATGAGGGTTTTGCAGCTCAGTAGTATTAACTTTTCAGGTGCATTGCAGGTGAGATTCGGTTCTACTAAATTTTCTATATTGAACCTTGCTAGCTTAGGATCTCAATTATCATATAACAACGAAATTGTAGCACCTACACCACAAATTTATATTACTCAATACATCCCAAGATTGACCAATACTGAGAAATAATTACGTATTCATACGTTTATCCGAGCAATACACGAACCAGCATTAATCAAGTCCATTGCAAAACAACACAGTAAACTTCTGTAATTTATCGCTGCATCGATACAACAAACATGCAACAGAACTAGATTATGGGCAACGAGTCACTGGTTTTGCCCTGAAGTGCCGTTATCAATTCAAACGGTTAACACCAGCTTTGAAATGTGAAACGTGATTCTGTTACAACTAACACCCTTTATTATAATTTACTGGACCAGTAAAACAATGTGCAATAAATTATGCACTACAGTTACGTGATTTATAGGAAACTCATTTTTTTCTGGTCGTTAATTCGTGTGAACCCCAATCGAATTCCACGGATGTATGCGGTTTTAGTGTGGATTTGACGATATAATTTTTAGACGTGTGCAGTAACTGTAATATGTGCAATTATATAAAACAAACAGTAATGCAATACCATATATGCATGTAAGTTGGATTATTTGTGTCTGGATATCATAATCTCCGAAATAATGGATGATCGCATGTCACGATATCTGATTTCTGTGGAATGTAGTATTCAGAAGTAAATGTATTCTTCATTTTATTGGAATTTTTACAGTTTGCTGTACTTTTAGTATTCTAGCCTATGTATAATTAATATTATAAAATTAGAGCACGTCTAATGAGAAGGCCAGACCAGAAGACCATAGTCGGCTAAATATGGGTTGCTGGCCCCCGACGATTTGTGGATAAAAATTTGGGCATATGTTTGACTCCTTAAAAGTCGCCTACAGACAAATTTCACACACACCTACACGACTGGGTTGTCCGATCGGAATGTACAAAAAAAA
>SMLS01064701.1:0-11375 GCA_004785975.1 Popillia japonica
TACTTTCCATGAGTGTACTATCGCCGCCAAAAGTAGCGAATCAGACTTCAAGCGATATGACCTTTCGTATACCTGCGTAACATCCGACAAATCGCGATGGGCTACTGTAATTAGAGACGGATACCTACCGAAGCAGGTAAATTTGAGGCAGAATTTCTCGAAAATGCGTTATTCAATTGTTTTTTCGTGAACTGCATGTTAATCAGGGTTAAAAACACTAATATTTTGCTAATTTAACCTACTTTCTAGAATCAATAATACCGGAGATAGCAATGGTACGCACTTTGAATCACGCCGCAACGCCAGTTGTTGTATGGACGCTATACTGTATGAACGCCTGCCAGCGGTCGATACCTAACCTGTGTACGCTACATTCTACTGAATAATTGTATTGGCAAAAATAGCTGGCGCATTCTAGTTCAGCGATACATTAGATTTTCTATCGAGCGGACAGGAAATTCATGTCTATCTATGCAGACTGCGAGTAAGATAGGGACACAACTATGCATGCACATCCTAGTGTGCATTTCAGTTGAATTCATACGTCCTAGCGCCGGTCATTCACACATTTCTCAATAAAGCCAATTCTGAGTGGTAACGGTCGTTGCAAAAATGGAATATTATACGCCGGAACAGAAACTGTTATTGTTAAAACAATTTTACGGTGGGAATTATGCGGAAATAACTACAAGTAATTGTTAGACACATAGATTGCCCGCTCGATAGGAAATCTAATGCATCGCTAAACTAAGATGCACCGAGCTATTTTTGCCAATACAATTGTACAGTAGAGTATAGCATACACAGGTTAGGTATCGACTGCTCGCAGACGTTCACATGGTATATATTTTTCTGTGCTATGCATAGTAATATAAGCATGATAGAACAATACATGTACATATGTACCTACATATGTATGTATATGTATATACATTCTCATTATCGACTTAACTCCACAAACTAATAATCCGTATTTTGCAAAATAGTTAACAAAAACATAATAATATGCCGAGAATTTTAGAAATATCAATTACTAATGTTCTAAATGCATATGTGTATTGTATGTGGTCATACCGTCACCAGACCACTACTTTTTTAATATCATTTACAAGCTTCGATTTTAAATAAATTTTCCTCTCTTCTCGTATTCTTACCACTCGAGCAATTTCACCTTGAATTTCTTCGTGTAATTACTACGACCTACTGAAGATATCTACATACTAATGTAGTTTTTGTAAAATCTTTTAATGTTTCTAGTAAAAAGTGAAATTATTTTTTACGAAAACAATTGATCTCAAGGTAAATAACAAATCATAAATAGAATCTTCTATTAGCTTTACATACCATTAACATTCTATGAACGCACATCTCTACGCTTTGAAAATAGGTACAATGCCATAAATAGGTTTTTGATCTTTATTTACTTTCTAAAAATACCAGCTTGTCTATTTTCCAACTTCTACGTGTAATGTTTTGTTACCGTAGGTAACTGCAAGCGAGTACCATTACAGTTATGAATAAAAGATCTTAAAGCTACTAAATTAAAGATTCATTCGTTGCAGGTTATAAATTTGTCTGATTTCAACAATAAATTTTACATTGTATTATACACTGTTTAAGACTTTTTCAAGTTTTTACTTGTCAACCACTGCTACGACTACACACCACCCTATACAAACCATTATTCAGAACTCTTACCTATAAATGGATACATTGCACTGTGTTTGTAAACACGGCAATTCCCATGACTAGATAGAGTTGAAACCTCGGATCGCTGGCCGTTTTATTCAACTTAAAATGCGCCTGAGCAACATCCTGTGTGTCGGATCTCGCTAGCTTCCTCTTTCTTCCTCGCCCTTTTCTTTTTTCTTTCCTTCATCAAAGCGATTCACCGATTGACGGATTTCTTCTACTTCGCTTTTTCCCCTCCTGTCTTATTCTTTCCTCAATTAGAATTCTCAAAGGTGTCCGTGCATCAGAGATTCTCTCGAATGGAGCTCTCTTGAACGTTCTCGGACGTAATTGGTATTCAACGTTGCCTTCAATTGGAAGGTTTACGTACTACACACTAGTAGCAAGCGACGCGCACCCGGACTATCGCTTTTAAAATCTATTTAGTTTCATTGTGCGTGTTGTTCATGTTTGCAGATAATCCTTCATACTTTTCCGTCGTGGTCGACACAAACGGGCCGTCATCGAGGCGGTCACCTAGAATGGGAAATGTCCCCTCTGTATCAGACACAGTTTCTACGTCGTCAGAGTGCTCACTAGGAAGACAATTTACACCGCCTTTGAGTTTAGCGAACAAACGCTGCTTAAGAAACTTTCTACGATCTGTCAGTTCTACCTCCGCTGATTCTAACCAAGAGTTGCTAATAATGGGCGAGCCTAGACTGTCTGACATCGCTCCCGATTTGAATATCAAAATACCAAATGAACCAAGACGATCGAATTCTTTGAAAACGACAAGAACCGATAACAGAAATCTCTATCTTCCGTTACCGACCTCAGAAATGGAAGCCGATGAACTGTCCGCGGAAGACGAGGAAGTGTTCTTATCGGAGAACACCGTTAAATATTATAATTTGACAACTAAAAACGGAAACCCCGTTAGTAACAGAAGGAGACATTCAATAGGAACGGTTATGGCGAGGGAACGATCCGTCAGCGTTACCTCTTCCAACGCTAGTTTCAAAGACGACTTTCCGCAAGTTGTTATCCACGCAACGGCGGATGGAAATGCCGTTGGAGCTAACCCTATACCCATTGATGATCATTCTATGAGACATTCTTCGTATCCTAGAAAACGTTGTATACGCTGTACAAGGGGTAAGTCTATTTTATTTTTATTTAAACCAAAATAAGTATATGATTCTGTAATTCTTAACCCAAGCCTACTTTTGAGAAAGCATTGGACAATAAAACTTTAATAATTATACGGACTGATTGCGATATATTGTACAATATATAACATAAAAAGACATAAAATAGGAAGAATTTGACTGTCCACATGCGTAGATAGATCGTCATAATGAAATGGCAATGTCAATCAACTTAATATAAAAAATTATATATTTCTTGAAATTTTATATTTTACATATATATTTAATTAGTTAATCTTGTTATATTATACATATGTAAGAATAGTACATCCAATTGCCAGACAATAATTTAAAATTGCAGAAAGAGAAATACCTACATAAAATGTTAACGTACTTTAAAGTTATAAAATACATTCAGTACAGCCAAATAGGATCTTAATCTATTGCACAGAATATTGAAAATATTTTCGATTTGCTGCAGTGTAATTTCCTGCAAAGCCTTCAGCGTTCTACAATTCTTGAGCTCTTCAATATTGATTATAAGAAAGTATGTCATTTGCTAAAAATTTGACTTTCTTCGTCTCCTGGCAGTTTTGTTGTCCGTACCTACATTTTTCTTTGACTAGTTCCCACAATTTTTACGCTTAAATCTTCTGTACAAACTTTTGTGAAAATTATTGTCAGCATTCTTTTAAATAAATGTGCATGTTTCTCATGTTTGTCGAACTGCATTTGATGTACTGTACTTGTATTTTTTCAAAATATTCAAATCAATGAAATGTACACGGTTGTTATGTTTTACATAAGTTAAACCCTTTAATTCCAAGTCTTCTGTCACTATGTTTGATCTTGTAGATCGTTAATTTAGAACAACGATAAACAAGAAAATGTTTGCAACTTCTCTATTGCTTTTGTCGTCATTGAATGACTAAAAATTGGTATTTAGATACTAGCTATTGAACACTGAATAACAGACCGCGCCACACATTGAAGATCTTCCTCATTACCATATGCAGAAGTAAATTTCTTATTCTCTATATGCACCTATGTAATATAATTTGAAAAATTTGCATAACACACTTTTTAAATACGTCTCCTCTTTAACATCATTTGCGCCCTATATGTATGTGTTTACAAATTAATTGAAATCTCAGAGAAGCAAGTCAGTACATTAAGCTAGATATCAGTAGTAATAGTAATCTTAACTGTGTCTTTGTTTTATTAAAAGATTACTTCTTTTGATAACAACCTCGTGAATATTTCCAACCGTCAAATTGGTTAGAAAACGGGATATTATATGTACATATACCAAGGTATAATAGCACTTTACCGGCTAGCTTATATCACTTTGCCAGCTAGCTTATCTCACTTTCCCGGCTAGCTAAAGTCACTTCAGAGTTTATGAAACGTCAGTGTCATTTAAATAAGTAAAGCAGACTATTATTTGTCAAAAATATTACTATTAATTGCTGCGTTACCAAGCAACAGTGCCTACCTATCAAAAACAATTGTCGAAATGCCTTGAAATTTAATTCTAGTGATTCGTTATGTGACACGAATTAAATGTCAATTTTATTCTACTGACGAAGTTGTAACCATAACGAAAACCAAATTATATTGTAAAGGTTTTGGAATAAATTTGATCTTTATTCGAATTGGAGTGTTGTAATTGACCTACAAGTGGAAAAAATATCAGGAAAATAAGAAAAGTGATTCTATTATACTTTTGAGAAATAATTATTTAGTAGCATATAATAATTAATTACTAACTGATCGTGATCATTTCCGTCCCTTGACGGTCATGAATTACTTTCCGCCTGGGTATGTAATATACTATTTCATCAAGACTAATTGTAAGTCCGGTCAAGGAGTCGGTTTAACCCTTGGGTTTAACCACCCTGGCCGTTTGGCCAGTGCTGTGACCGATCAGCTGATTGGTAATAGCGGCCACATTTGAATGATGCCTGTTGTGGTCAGAAAGTGTTCAGTGAACAAAGCGAATATTAACGTCAAATTTATCATCAAACAAAACTACTGCATGAAACGCCGTCAAAAGTTCTTTGTTAAGTGATATTTTGCAGTAATAAATATGGAAAAGCACAAAACAATTTCAAATTAAAACTATATTATGGTTATAGCGGTGATAGGTTATGTTAGATGTTAGCCGTTCCTCAATGATCGCATAAACTACATTCAGTAAGCAGTAAGGAACTTTTTTAAAACTCTGGCATGTTCTGTCATGTTGTCGATTTAACACAGCCTAGTATTCTCAGTAACACTTCACTGTAGGATTGAAACACTAGCGACTGCAGGTTTTGTGGGGCGGAAGACAAAAATCCGGAACATCCAATGCAATGGCTATTGCAGCAATTCGTGCTAGTTATTTTGGTAAAGATGTCATTGATGAGAAAGAGATGCCCTCTTTGAATCCATCAGAGCTATTGCAGTTTATTAAAGCTCTTAGACTGGATGGGGAGCTATAGCTGTGGATAAAGACCAAAAACTTATAGCTCATGTCGGGGGGCATAATAGATCATTAGGCCGCAGTGCAATATTACCCTCAACTCAAATTCTAATTTTAAACACTTCACTGCGTTTTTATTGGTCGACACAATTTTGACATATCTCACTACAATTACTAATTACCTAAATTAGCTGAATATGAATACAAGTTAGGCTCTGCTACCCTGACAAACCCACACACGAAAATGTACTAGCATTTGCTTTTCCGCATATAAGCCACATGTTTTATGAGATATATTAATATGTTAATTCTTTCAAAGTAAATAATATCGAAATGCAAAATAAATCTGTCTATTTTTTTCTAATTAACACAATTCATATTGAAAGGCATTTTTTATATAATCCGGCAAATATTAGTCTATATCATGTCAAATTGGCAATTATTGACCTATAGTGTGTACTATATTTTCGCTCTGATATGTTTAACGTTTGATTATATCGGTCAACTTCGAGAGTAACATCCTGTTCTTTCGGAACGCTCCATCAAAACAAAAATCCCTATGAAGACATCGCAACAATCCAATTGTTATCTTATTTACGGCACCCTTTCTTTATTGTCAGTGTCGTGAATATATTGCCGTAATTTACCAATATACTTATTAGCATAGCAACGGGCAATGATTTGATAATAGAGACAATAGTCTTTGATTGTCGAAGATATTCCCATCGCTAAATCTGTTTCTGTGAAGTACGTCCCGTGATTTCTAATGCGGTAGCGCTCATTATTCGATTAAGGAAGTTGGTTTCAAAGAGTAATTGGTTTCTGTCGACTACTATAATCTGGTTCACATTCAGAAATCGCAGGAGGATATGTACAAGGACAATATAGTTTTCTATCAACAGTATAGATTTACCTAATCGATTTGTAGATAGAAATAAAATACCAGTGTTTATGTATGTATATCAGATGCTTTTGTGTTTAACACGAAATATTCTTGCGCATATTGTAATAAAAATGCCAATGAAACAATCTATATTTAACATTATAGCTTTACATGAACTAGGTTTTCTATTTTTAAAGCTATGAGCAATATTACATCAAACAAAATTAGTTAAATGAAATTTTATGCTGTACATTACTAGAAAACTTGTACAATGTATAGTCACCCAAATAGTGAGTGACTGTAGCACACTGAAAATTGCGAAGCATTACAAACGGTATTCCCAACTCGAGTAAAATATATCAATCATTAGTATTTCATCGCATATATTCCGACACGAGTTGAAACAGATCGTTACTCAATGACAATACAATGCTAACCAGACAACCATGGAACAATGATTTACTCCAGATCTGTACGGGAACATATTCCAAGACGTACAAACGATTCATTTCATACCCTTGCTAATACATTGACAATTAGTTTGGCAAACGGATCTAATGAGAACGTATTATTACATTTCTATACACAGTTAAGAAGAAAGAAAGAATCAGAATTGACATCTTACATTAGAACGATGAACCACTACAAATTTGAAACATAATTGTAACATCAGAATTAATCATGTGTCGTCAACAATCTTCACTTCATAAATTTTCTATACAAACCTTGGAAGTTAAAAACTTTTTTATGCTTTATTGCAAAGAAGATTGTAGAGGGTGCATGTTCCCAGCACCGCCACCTCCGCATTACGAAAATTTGAGTATGCTATAATTTTTCTAAGTCCGGACCTAGCATGTCCTCAGCCCCGCCACCTCGACATTTCGAAATTCCGTGCACGCTATCTTTTTGTGCTTATTTTGTCCTGTTTTGTGCTGAAAAAAGAAAATTTTGTGCTTTCATATTAACCGAGTTGTAGCAATTTCAAAGTCCGGACCGGGCATGTCCCCCGCCCCGCCACCTCCACATTTCGAGATTCCGTGCACGCTATCTTTTTGTGCTTATTTTTTGCTGTTTTGTGCTGCAAAAAGAAAATTTTGTGCTTTCATATTAACCGAGTTATAGCGATTTCAAAATCCGGCCCTGGGCTTGTCGCCACCCCGCCACCTCTACATTTCGAAATTCCGTGCACGCTATCTTTTTGTGCTTATTTTGTGCCGTTTTGTGCTGCAAAAAGAACATTTTGTCCTTTCGTATTAACCGAGTTATAACGATTTTAAAATCCGGATCTGAAAGACTGGTCGAACTTAATGTATGACAAATTCTGGCAAGATACTAAATTATCCTGCAGATTAATTTTTAAAAGAGCAGTTGTGGCCTCTGAATGCGAAAAGTGGGTGAAAATCGAAGGCCATTGTAGTGAGTGTAAAGCTTAATTTTAAACAGTTATTGATAATAAACCAGACATATGATGTCATATTACGTTGCACAATAAAAGGCAATTTTAAAGCTATTCACGCCCTTGAGAGTAGACAAAGAAACCTCGGTGTTCAACATCGTGAGCATGTTCTAAGACGACTTAGCAGTGGTGAAGATGAATTTCGTATTCGAACAATAGAAGCTCATGAAAAATAATTTTAATAAGTTTGAATTTGTCATACATTAAGTTAGACCAGTCTTTCAGATCCGGATTTTAAAATCGCTATAACTCGGTTAATACGAAAGAACAGAAGATTCTTTTTGTAGCACAAAACCGCGCAAAATAAGCACAAAAAGATAGCGTGCACGGAATTTCGAAATGTCGTGGTGGCCGGGGCTGGGAACATACCAGGTCCGAACTTATAACTCGGTTAATATGAAAGCACAAAATTTTCTTTTTGCAGCACAAAACGGCACAAAATTATAGCATACCCAAAATTTCAAAATACGGGCTGGCAGGGCTGGCATATCCCTGGCCCCGCCAAAAAGAAAGTCCTATATCTCGGTTAATATGAAAGCACAACATTTTCTTTTTGTGGCACACGATAAGCACAAAATTATAGCATACTTAAATTTTCGGAATGCGGGGGTGGCGGGGCTGGGGACATGCACCCGTTTGTAAAGGATTAGATACGAAGAAATACGTTCTAAACTAAGACCATCACTATAAATAATTCCTGCTGTATTGAATAATATTTAAAGTCTATTTGATTTAGGCTTGGATAAAGTTATGGTTCAAATAGGCCACCAAATATAACATTATCAAGTAAGCGCACTACATACACGATTTTTTTAAAACAATCAATTTAAGCTTCTATTAATTTAAGATTTAAGCTCCCATTAATTTAAAATAACTGCTTTATTATTATGACGATGTCTGAATTTAGACAACCGCGTAAACACCATATCGAAGTGCGAGATTTACATGTTACTTTACTTGTTTAGATTAATATTAATACAAAGATAATATAGTTGGCTCTTGGTGTATGTTGGCGTACATACATATAGTACATACTATTCTGATGGAATAGTAAGAAGTTATAATTAAACGCCCACACCATTGTCACATGATTGCGGTAAATCTTATCCAATTATTATTTTTTGAGATGGTGATTTTTTATATAGCATAGTTTGAAAATGTGTCAATTATGTACATGTAAAGTTTCATTCAATTAAACGATATGGTATACAGTTATTCCATGTTTTGAAGGGTATGTTCATGTGTACGGAGACAATGAAACATTTTTACCAAAATAATTAATAAAGGATGAAAGACCACCAAGAATATATTGTTTAAATATATATGATTGGCCATATTTCTGCAAGAATGTTTAACAAAATATATCCCCCATTTTCTTTTAATACATCAATCTTGCTAAATGATACTAAAATCACGTCAGTATAGACGAGAGTTAACACAGCTTTTGTATTTATATATTTTGTCGGTACTTTGATGCAATTATCTGTAAATCGAGCTACTTGGTTTGCATCAACAAATCATTAAATCCCAATAATTTCAAACTACAGTAAAACCTGTGACTAGCGGCCACTAAAAAAATCAAAATTGTTGGCCGTTATTCAAAGGCGACCGCAAAAGACAGGGGATGGATATTACTCACTCCATTTAGCATGTGAAAATATTTGCTTAGAATTTTCTAAGCAAATACTTTCACATGATGGCTACTATTTTTCTTTTAGAAATAAAATTCATTTGGGCATTATTTTAAATGATTTTATTTAAACTTAACGTTTTTTCATTTTCATGTCAAACTGATACAGCCATTTTGTCATACGATCTGATGCCATCCAAGCCTTTTTGTTATGTACCCACTCTAAAGGTAATTTGTTGATATGATTTCCCTTAAAACACCGAGGATTTGTACTTTTTGCAATAACTAAAGGGTTTTCTCTGTCGCCTTCCATATTTCTATATTTCTATATTTTGCTAATTTTTTGCCATTATCGTATTTTAATGCAAAAGTTTTATTTGGCATGGCGCGATAATACAGACCTGTTTCGTCAACATTAAATATATCCTTCGGGGAATAATCCTTTTAAATTAATGGTAATTTAGATTTCTATGCTTCCACATCTTCCAAATTTACATCAGCGAAATCACCACAAATTGATTTAAAAGTGATATTGTGCCTTTGACAGAAACATTCCAACCAACCATTTCAAGCAGCAAAATTCTCGATGTTTAAATTTCTTGCTGTCTCTAGCGCCTTTTGTTTAATCAATGATCCAGATACGGACAAGTTTTTATTTCTAGCCATGCAGAACCACTTATACACAACTTGATCCACTGCTACTCCACCCGTTTTAGGGAATTTCCGGTTCTGATTCAAATTAATAGCTTCTTCATACATCCTTTTAATATCATTTTTGTTTTTTACGATATCGTTAATTTGAGTTTTTCCAAATCCGAATTTTTCGGCTAACTTCCGCAAACTTAAATTATACTTGTCACTCTCCTCGATAATATCAATTTTGACTTTCAGTGTTTCAGGCGTTTTCGGAAACTGCTAGAATCATCTGCTGTTGTAAAATAATTCTCTCGTGTTTCATTATAACTAACAATAAACCCTTACAAGTGAATACTGTCACCTTCTTTAGACTGAACAACAAATACGTTAGATTTAAAATTTTCGATACGGACGACGACCGTTATTGGGAGGTAAATGTTATTGCTTTTATGCCATACAATAATGGGATCGTCTGGCCGTGGCCGCTTTGTAAAGGCGGCCGTTATTGGAAGGTATGTATATATGGAAATACTCGTATTGTAGATTTTTGCAGTGTTAAAGCTGGCCGTTATCACAGGTGGCCGATATATACAGGTGTTCGTTAACACAGGTTTTACTGTATATTAATTTGTTTACATTAAAGAATAACTACACATTCCGTTTAACTTACGATTCAAGCATCAACCTTGACGGATGCCATTAATAGTAGATATGGCAGTAACACAGCTATATTTAGATAGAGCTTATCGAGTTTTCCATTAGATTTTAGCACCAATTTTAAGATTCAGCGTGGACATATACACCTAGGCACCGGATATCGAGGCCATATATTTTCCTACATTGTACCGTATTATACACATCGCTAATTAACATCAGCGGTAGTTATAACTGACAATAGAATCCTTCTTTAGATGCTCCTAGCCTTGCATATTCATGTTACGTAATTAACATCCTAGTGCTGAAACCAGAGGCGCCGTACACTTTCAATGTAGAAGACCACATCCGCATCGTAATTGCAGATCACGTGCCAATATTGCTGTCGCCAATTGCACAGTTTTCTTTGCTTACCATCTCATTGTATTTAAATTGAGCAAAATGCGTATTAATTGGTAGAAAGTAACCTGCGCGGACGCCTACTAGTTTGTTAAATGCCTTCAACATATTGAACTCGCGCTGTTTCAATTACTCTACAACGATTAAGCATTTTGAACCGGAATTTCAGCAGGCATTCTACTATTCATCGTGCGCTACTTTTTCGTTTATTATTATTAGTTTTTTTTTCTGATTACATTCGCGGTAGGTGGAAAAATATATTTGTGTATGTAACAATTTTGACAGTTTCCAACCACAGCGCGTACCAGATGGGATACAGCAGTAAGTTGTGCATGTGTTATAGTCACTTTTCCTGTCAAATCAGTCAGTCATTCGCTAGGTCTGTCACGACTGAATGTTGTGTGTATTTACACATGGGCAAAAAGAATATA
>SMLS01064707.1:0-10886 GCA_004785975.1 Popillia japonica
AAATATTAACAAAATTATATAAGCGAAGCAATTTTACTTTTACTAATAACTATCTTTACCGTTCTTTCTTTTCGTGCCGCAGCCCTCTAAATTCTTCAGAAGGATTATCCATTCAAACACTTAACAATTGTATGTAGTAAATCTATTTCCTGTTTGTATTTGAACCATTTTTAAGAAAATAACACTTTTATAAGGCTTATTTGAGATGTTATCGTTAATATGTAGAAAGTTGTGTGGAAAAATCGCAAAAGAGGTGTCTCGCATAACCATTTATTTTACATATTAATGTTACACTTAGTTATCATAGATGGTAATCTCGCTTTGATTTAGAGCGGATAGCTCGAGATTTCATAAACTTAGAAAGTAAACGTTCAATTCCGTAACCAGAACACCATTAAAATGGTTTTGCATAAAATATTTTGATTTACGGTGCTCATTCGAAATCCGATCCCAGTAAGATAAACTCGGCCACGATCATTCCAGGCGGTAATCACCGAGATGCGACCAGCCAACCAACAGGAAACCTCCTATATATCGCAGTACATATGCAAGATTCGATTTGCCCTGTCTCGTCCTTAATAAACTGTTCGGCGAAAAGATTTATTTTATGCACGGATGTGCGCGCCGTGCGCGAACATGTACAACACCGGTATCTAATGCATATCAACTTAACTGCAATGATAAGAGAGATATGCGGAAGGAGAAAGATCAGGGCAAACTCCCAGACCGTTTATTCTTCAAGAACTAAACGATAAAATACAATACCTGCATACAGTATGGCTATTTTATTACAGCCAATTACTAGAATCAAATATAATTAAAGTTCAAGATATTATTTGATTGCGTGGTAGTATGTAATGAAACTGCTGGACCGTTTGATTAAATATTTTAAAACATTTAAGTAATAATATCTTTAGAACTACATTGTTACCATAATAATTGAGTATCCAGTATACATGTTAGGATCAAACACTGATTTCGGCCAATTATCGAAAAAGAGGGTGTTAATTACTGTACAATTGCTCCCAAATGTTGTTTTCAACTTTTATTATATTCCAGCATTACAAAATGTGATGCATAGTAGAATTATTATTATTACGTATTGAGGTAATTCTGGATATGAATCGTACAAGGAGGCGTAAGGGCATTTGATTGGTCTGTTTAGGGATACATTTTGTGAGTATCACAATAAACTCCTAGTGTAAAAAAATTGAGCATTTCATGCTTGATAATTTTCTAAAAACAATGCTAATGGGATTCTGAGAAGAAGATCTGGAAAAGACAAACAGGTAACAAAACTATAGACGAAAGAAATTATTACTCTCTGCTATTTGACTAGAAAGCTAAAAACATATATATATATATATAAGAATATAAGAGGTTACGAAGTTTGTGTTCTGAAACAATTTTGCCATAAAATTCTCTAAAAAGATTTAATTATTGCTTTATTGGCAGATGATTTAGTGATAAAGGTTATCCTAGTAAATTGAATAATCGATCATAAACCCTATCTTTGATATGGGCTGTAACACAATGACTCCCAAGCTTTCCTTCGACAAACCCTTCAGGGTTGCCCTAGATTGGGATAAGTGGAGAGTAAAACAGAAGCCTGCAATCCAAACCCAGATCTCGTACGCATACAGGTCAAAGAGAACGACAGCTTCTGGAGCAGGTATATGTATATGACGAAACCTTGAATCATATCAATATACTACCGTGCATTAGACAGAAACACTACCGATAGACATATCTATGTGCCTGAAGAGTATTGGAAAAAACGAACTGATTCATATACTATCGGATAGTCAGGTGGTGCTATAAATATTAGCATCTTATCAGGTAACCTCAAAATCAACTTGGGACTGTCTAAAAACCGTATAAGCCCTAGCTAAACATAACAAAGTCACTTTGGTATGGGGGTCGGAGTATAATGGCATACAAGGCAATGAATTAGCAAACAAGCTGGCAAGAAATGGCTTTGCAACAATATTCTCTGGACCAGAACCAGGTCTGGCAATAACTAAGACTGCAATACGTGGTGCAGTTGCTGAGTGGATTATAAAAACACACCAAGCATACTGGGAACAACGTTGAAGGGCATTACATACCAAGCAGATGATGGGACAACCGTTCCAGGATTTAGCAACAGATGTGCTGGCTTTTAACCGAGTATTCCTTAGTGCAGTAGGTCTATTGGCATCACTTTATTTATCAGTGGTTTATGTTATTTTCGTTTCAAAAAAAGGGTGTAGTTTAAAATCATTTGTTACCTATGGGTTCTTCGATAAAATTCTCAATTGCCGACATACATAATTATAAATAATATTCTTTATTTTGTAAAAAAATCGTTAACTTTGAATTGATTCTCTAATATGGCACTGATTTTCTACGTGCATTTTGGGTTGAAGTTGAAATCAATACAGCTCAGTACTGCAATACAATTACCAAAAAAATCCTAAACGTCTGTCCAAATTCGTGACTGAATAAGTTTTTGGAGGTCTTATCTAACTCGAATCTTTTTCAAGTTTTATAGCTTTCATTATTTGCAGACACTGATAAATTCTTAGCCGATGTTGTCGTGTACTGAAACATTGATGTAACAGCGAAACTATCGAATGAGCGCAAAAATTGAATTGAAATGAAAAAAAAACCATCTTCATACCAATACTTCCAATTTAAATATTTGCTGTTTGTTAGTCTTGAGAACATTAAATACTAAAGTATATATAGTGATGTTACACTACTTCAAGTTCAGTCTATATACCCCGTAGATTTCGATATTAATAGAAATAATTAAAAATGTAATCTACGAGCACGCTGTAGAAATTGCGCTTGAGCCATTAGAATAGTTCTAGTGCGAGAATTGCTATTTTCGATTTACCTCGGTAAACTAACTCTCCGTCTAGATCCGCATAAGTCGCGGGCAGTTTATCATAGCCGCCTGCCACACAGATTCTGATCTGACAGATTTCATGCTAACTGCATAGAGAGGTGCAACGACCCGTAATCGTTGGTAGTACTATTCGATTATAGTTCCAGTACTACGACTACACCAATACAATTATTAATGTTCAAGTCGTGCGAGCAGTAACTCTGTCCGCCGTCTCTGTATCTGTTAGTATGGATAAACGGATACATACGACACTGGAATTTTGCGCCATCTGGTGACATTTTCGTTATTTTTTCGCGCTCGTTCAAAACGCCAGGAATACTTTCACAATACCGAGAGAATTATTAAGATTGCCGTGTGTAATTGTGAAAAATTAATTCGTTATTTGAGAATGATTATTAATATGATTGACAGTGCAACTCGTTCGTATACTTCAAAAGTTGTAACTGTACTTCTTTACAAAAAGTATAAGTTAGCAAGCCCAAGAGCTGTATTTACCACAAAAAATATTAGTAGCGTTGGGTGTTTAAAGGCCACTTTACACCATGCTAGATTCATAGTTTTTCTATACTATTTTCTAGAAACTAGAAAAAATAGTCAGAAAAAGTATCATGTAAAGGCCACTTTACACCAAACTATACTAGATGCTATACTATTTTAAAAACTAGATCCTGTCCTATTTTTGTTTCTAAATTGTTAGTAGAACATGCGCAGAAGTACTTTTGGCAGATTGGCCAACATCGGAAAATAAACACAAGTTCAGTATATTATTGGAAACGAAGGTCGCTTATGTTGGTAAAGTTAGAATGGAATCTACTATAGAAAAAGTATAAATCTAGCATGGTGTAAAGTGGCCTTAAATGTAAGATCCATGATTAGTGTAGTTATTCAGCAGAATTTTGGGATTTTAACAATTAGAGTGTCGCAAGAATTAGTTGATATTGGCTGAACATTTCAGGCGTTTTTCTTTGGTGCCTGTAAACACCAGCAGTGCTAATTATTCGAACCAGGTCTGCGCACAACCAAGACGGTTTTGGATTAAATTTGAGAAGTGATAAAATAATATAATTCTTTGTAGTTCATTTATGTTACCTTCTAGTTATGTACTATGCTTTTAAAACTCCTATTTTATTTTGAAATACCAAAAGATAAGATGATTTTTACAGAGCTTAATTGCCTCTTAAAAGGCTCTTAGTTATTTTCTAGGTCTCTGTCTCTGTAAAACAAGTGACATAGCAAATTGCACTGTGTGGCTATACAGGGTGAGTTTTTTCCGATATTTAGCATGGGGATCTTGGAAACTACAACAGATACAGATTTGGAAAGAATTGCGGTCTTACTATATACCACTATTTAGTTAGCTTTTTGTTTTTTTGGAACAAGTGCGTGGTTTACTAGATATTTCGCGGAAATGACTTTTTTGTTATTTCGTTCGGTACCTATGGCTCTATTATTATTTACTTTAGAAGAAATGTATAAAGGAAAAAGTTGGAGGAAATGCTTAATAATATAGTTTAATCTATTTCTTTATTTTTGCTATGTTTTTTGAGTTATGACACACAATGTCGTCTTCAGTTCGGTCTAGGTATGAATGACGGCCGTAGAAGGATTCGACGCCGGCGTAGAGAGGAACGCGATATTGGGTTTGCTATTAAGAGGCATGTATGTACACAGAACTGGAGTAATGGTTTTGGCGGCTATTGTTTATGGTAGCCGATCACCACTTCTGTTTATTCGAGGCAGTATGACAGCTGCGCGTTATGTTGATGATATCGTATAAACAACTTTAGTAACTTATATAGATGACCGTCCACACATCCCTTTTCTCAAAGATGCAGGCGTTAAAGTTTTGCCGTGGCCACTCCCTTCCCCGGATTTAAACCCCATCGAACATGTGTGCGATATCATGGCGAGAAGACTGTCCACTTTGCACCATCCTCCACAAGCTTTGGCGCAGTTAATTAATCAAGTTTAAGTTGCTTGGAAGGAGGTGCGACAAGCAGATATCTACCATCTCATTTTTTGATGCCTAAACGTGTACAGGAGTCAGTACAGGGATCGCCAAACACTAGGTTTAGCGGTATTAGAGTAATTTTCTTCATGTGCCTTGCACATGGTGTTGATGTATTTCGCAAAACTGTAACGCATAAGGTGCTGGAAGGCCATATATTTGTGCTGAAGAATTAATTGCTGATGTTTATTATCGTATGGAACACGATTCCACAATATCACTGCAACTCTATCCCAAAAAGTTGGAGTTTCTTAAGGAACATGTAGAACCATTTAAAGGAAAGATTTGTATATGCATCCATATCAAATGCAATCTTTCCAAGCGCTGTTGTCAACAGATCACCCGGGACACCTTGCGTATTGTCAGTGGTTTAATAATTTAATGAATAATGACCTGATAAATTTAATTTTTCGGATGAGGCAAGGTTTCATCTTTCGTGGTATGTAAATTATCAAAATATGCGAATGTGGACCACTGATACTTCACATTTTCTTGTTGAATCTTCAGTGCATACACAAAAAGTCCTTGTTTGGATTGCAGTATCTGGTAGAAGATTAATTGGCCATATTTATTTAAATTATACCGTTAATGGAGAGAGGCACAGAAATAACATTTCGAATGAATTTGTTGAATATCTTACGAAGATGGACTTCAAAACGGTAACATACAACGAGAGAAAATATAACTTTTATTCGCGAGTTTTTTGATGATCGACTCATAAGTTTGCTTACACAATTCTTTCAAGGTCGCATGATTTGACTGTCATGGACTATTTTGTGTTAGCTTACTTAAAAAATAGGTTTTTCAGAACTCTTAATCTGCACTAACTACAATGACAAGGCGCGTAAACTTGTGCATTGAACAAGACAAGGATCATTTCCATCAGTTATTGTAATTTTGTTATCTATTCTTTAAATTGTTATTGGAACAAGTAAATCACGGCTATTCTATCACTGTTTATAGACACTTTCTGCAATTACGCAAATATGTTCACAAATATATTAATGTCAATGTGACACATACCAGTTCAATTAGCATTCAAAAGCATGGCTTAAACTACGGCAGATATTTTCTATACTATGACAAGCTTTTATCAACATAATGTTTGCTTTTCCAGTATTTATAATAATATAGAATTAAAAATTGTTACATCAAGCATTATAGTTCTATAAGTAACAAGAAGGTTTTATAATACCTTGTAAAGCATGAAGCATTGAAGTCGATTTTTGTCGATGTACTTTCTACAATTACAATGTCTTCTAAGTACATATTTATTATTTTACATCATCATACTTGTTTGCAGAGACGATGTATCGGTCGACTCTATGATGATCATCTTTCTATAATGTTCTTTCAATCGTCGATCGATTTAAGTGCACTTACTGTTTATAGCCATGGTACAAAGTGAGCGTTATGAAGTTTAAAATTCCGACCGCCATCGTCACACAGATAAAGTAAACGATGGCTGGTTCCATAACGATCATCGTAAATAGTAGATTAGACTTAATAATTAATATGTAGTTATCTGTGGTAATGCTATAAATTATTTCTAAACGAAAAAGTTTATATTTATCTTGTTAATATAAACGACATATTTGACATGCATTAGTAGTAATTACTTTCACTATTAATCCCTTGTAATAAAATAAGCTGGTTGTCATCGACCTGATAATGCGTTTAATCTTAGTATTATGAGAGTGTACCTTTTCAGAATCGGGAGTTTTATAACAATGCTAAAGTTTGAATGTTTTTTAAGCTTATTTGGTCAATAAACCTTTATAATACCTGCTGAAATTCACTAATGCAACTTCATTTAGCTTTAGCAAAACTTATTTTGTTATCTAGATAGATTTTTCCACTTGTTAGGTCAATGATAACACTTGCAATTCGAACAAAAGTCGGCTTTAGGGCATTATATTGACACATACTTCAATTATTCGGTTTCTCAACTCAAGAAGTGTATAAACGCTACTTTAAAAATGAAGTTCTTCAAACAACAACATTCTCATGGTTTGTGAACTGATATACCCTGATAAATGAAACTATGCCTCATCTGTAAGAAATATCAAATCCAAGAGTCTTTGTTGCTCAATAAATGTTTTGTGAACCACTGACAACAGAACATGCGCCTGTTATGATCAAACGGTAACAATTCATGATATACCTGCATCTTAAGAAGAAATAAAACAATGCCCTTCCTTAAAATTGTTCTGCATGTTCCATTTGATACGGGAACTTGCTGTATGAGTATCCGAAAACATGTTGTTGGTGCTGCAGTAATAATTTCTCGAAAATTTTCAATAGATTACTCTGTACAGACTGTTGGCCTACCACCACCGCTCTTATGTGTCACACTTCCTGTTTATCTGAACAACCACGCACAATTGCGGACCACATTGAAACAATTAGCTTTCAAGAATACAAAATCAGGAAGCAAAATTCAACCGGGCAAGCTGCAGTATTGCATCTTCATTCACCATTTTCAAGATTTCCATTATGAAAATAAGATTCAATGATGAATCGCTTATGCAATTGTGATACTACCATGTTGAGCAAAGTTTTAAATCGACACTGACATTTAATTCCTGTAAAAATAAAATTTCTAAACTGACGTTAATTAACATTAACAAAAAACTGAACCTATCAAAGACGGTGGTTTTTTTTAATAATGATAATTAGTTTTGCAAAATGTTTTGTAACGATTGGTTTCACCTAGATTTTGCTAACTATTTTATAACGTTTATAAAGTAACAATACTGTGTTAATTTATACTTTTAAAAAATGAATTTGACTACCAAGTTCAATTGAGGACTTATTCACAAAAATCGTGAATAAAATACTTGTTATTATGATTTAAGAGTAGGTACATTTTTATTAAGAAATGGGACAATATGAATATATTTCAAAATCGTAACTGTTTGAATGATATTTATACATTCTTGTGATCTAAATAAGTTATCCGAGGCAATATTTTATGGATTAATCGAATATGAAATTCAATTAACGTAAAACTCTTAAAGAACTAATATTTCGGAGTAATGGAGATTGTTACTCGTTCCGATAGTCTTAGGTAAGATTAGCCATTTCAAAATTATACAGATTTTGACACTGCATATATCATTTCTTTACGAACACGATCCACTTTCTTTTTTTGTTAATTAAACCATCGAATAGCAATTTTTTGGTAAGAACAAACTGAAATCTGTAACAGATTATTCATTGTATAGCAAAATATTTTATAAGCCTTGCTGCAACCCTCAAAGGAACAATTAAATTACCCTATTGGAGTAGTTTTCATCTGATGCCTTTAGGTTTCCTTTCGCAATGTCATCTACATAAATTTGTCAAATATATTATGTTTATTTGCCTTCCAATTATATCCAGTTATATGTATAAGAAGTAGAATCGGGTTTTTATAATCAGATTGTTAACATCTCTACACATCAAACTGTCTAGTTAAATATACTGCATGCAGTATTTCGCTTTATATGCTATGTAACTACGACCATTTTGTATATTATATTACATATGTATTGCGATATTGCGTGCTTGTTTTGCCATATTTTTGAAGTGACTTATATGTACCTACCTACATATAACAAGTAATAAGACTAAGCATTTTCTAAATTATTATAACTATACATATAATCGGCTCTACAGTAAATAGATTATTCATTACTAATAAGTCATCATCATGAAGTCGACGTTCTCTCGGTCTAGATTGAAGAGATCTATTCGAGAGAGATCGAATTCCACAGATTAGAAAAGAAGAGGATGGTACGGTACGTAGCGGCTCTTTTACCTCTGTTCCCAATCATGATTGTTCATTTAGCGAAATGAAGCTCAATCATCGAATATTGTTTAATCAAGTTGCCCTCTCCGGACGCTGACCGTCGTTTGCTAGATATGGAAACAGATGCAAAATTGAACAATCGTTTACGCATTAGGTGTATTTAGCTGGGCTGATTGGTCAATTGTTATGTGAGATATATATTGCCGCGATATAATGTTATTCCGCCGTTATTGTCCCGCTTGTGCTTTTTTTACTGCGTACATGTTTTGAAAACTCGTGAAATAATATTATGGCAATTAGAAAACGCTTCCTTCTGACATGCAACATATCAACTTGATGATCGTGATGATATTTCGTATTTCTGCAAAGTTCATTGAATTGAATATTGAACTTCCCTGCGGTTTTTAGTTTCCACTGTATTTTGGTTACGGTACAATACATTTTTGATTTAGTGAAACGTATTTGTAGAGGATAAACACTATAAGATTGTAATATCTAAAGTATTGACAAAGATCGTGAGCAATAAATGTGCCCATCCTGGTAAGCAGAATAATAGCCTATTCAACAGTATTGATACTTAGCACTGATGCTTTTAGAATTAATTAATCTAAGGATTCTTTTCTGTTTCCAATACATTTATGTTCTACACGTGAGTCTTCATAACCACCCTTAATGATATTTTGAGATGCAGCGACTCCAAATTAGCGTCAGTAAGCAATAAAAAAAGTTAAGTATCAGCATTGTTCTGATTTCTGATTACCAGTGAATTTACCATCGCTTGGCATACTAGACCGCACCTTCATTTTCGTTGCTTCTATAGCTATTAGCCAACAATTCATTTGAGAAAAAATCTTATTATCTCTTGCGGGAAATCTCCGCGCTAATAGCAACTGTAGAGTCACCAAAAACATATTGACAGATGCTCGGAAATAAGATTAGAAATAGTTTAGGACGCGAATGCATACAAGTTAAAGAAGTGAAAACGAAGAGGGTAGCGTCTTATATTTGGAATGAAGTTGGTGGTGTCTGGTAGGCAGAGACTGGTTCGTCTTTTTTAATGCCTTTACTGCATCATACCGATTCTTGCAATTACATTTTGAAAATATAGGAGAGACCGGCTCAACTCGTTATAATTCCTGTGCAGTCCTTATTTAAACTTAGTATTTGGATCAGTGTTCAGTTGGATCATCCTGGACTAGATCTAAAATAGCTGTATCTAATAAATAACAACCAGGGGGAGAGAAAGTAATATGATACAAAAGCGGCCGAAAAGAGCAGTCCAAATAGCATCATCCAAATAGCATCATTCTGCAATGTACCATAGTAGTGATTAGACGTGTTTGTGTCCGCTGCAGCCTTTTTATTTTATTCTGGTCAAGCGTATTAAATATCCACAATGCCGGCCGACAGCAGAGACCTGCGTATTACTCGTTCCACGGCTGAAGAAGAAGCACTTATTAAGAAAATTGTGGAAAAAGTGCTTTGTTCTGATCTTCTAAAAAAGGAGTTGATCGAGACAATTCGTTCAGAAATTGTATCAGAATTTAAAGAGCAAGTCAAGGCCTTAACTAACAAGGTGGTATCACTCGAAGTCGAACTAAAATCTGCTCGGTTAGAAACCATGAAAGCTGTTAACGATTTGGAGCAGTATAGCCGTAGAAACAGTATAAGAATATACGGTGTCCCAGAACATGATAAGGAGAATATTAATACTACAATTACTGGCTTGTGTCACAGCAAATTGGGTGCAGAACTATCAGAGGACATGATTGATTGCTGCCACCGGCTACCGGGCAAGCAGCCCAATCATCGACCCATCTTAGTTAAATTTGTTAGTCGTGACATAAAAAAACGTGTCTATGCGAATAAGAAGAAACTGAAGGGATCTAAGATAGTTATTAGGGAAGATCTAACCGCCTACAACAATCAACTTATTAGAGAAGCGGCCACAAAGTTCGGTGCTAGATCTGTGTGGTCTAGCGAAGGTAAAATATTTGCAAAACTAAACAATAAGATTAGAATAATTAAAAATACATCTGATTTGACCTAACATTGTATTATGTACGTTTGTTGGCTGCAGTACGCATTCACTGGGCTAACCTTGTGATTATTCGATTGTAGTTTTACAAGAGGAAAGAGATAAACGGAACTTTTTGTATTTCAGTTTTTATTTTGTATTTTGTTTTTTTTTT
>SMLS01064730.1:0-56736 GCA_004785975.1 Popillia japonica
CGTTTAGCGTTACCGAGTACTTTTTTCATCCGATTGGCCCATCACTAGCTTTACCTTTAATACATAGTTTCCTGGAAGAAGAACAACATTATATTCTGTTCAATAGTTCATGTGGAACTATAGAAATTTCGCTAAGTGTATGCGGATAACAAACGAGGACACCTAAGGGTATTTGAGGAAACTAAACCGGTCATGATTTATGACACTCGGCGCTCAAATGGAAGGATGTACAGGGAGGAGGTACATGCAGACTACTTGAAGCGCAGCTACAATCCACTTTTGAGCAACTTAAAGAATTCTCTCTAGCAAGATAGTTTTTCACAAGACTCTAAAATGCCGCATGACAGTAGATGTGGACCTCTCGAATCAGATCAGCTTATTCCAACCTAAACCCCTTCTATCCGCAGATCAACCAGAAAAGGCAACCTAATAGGTTAAATTTATAACCATATTGTAGTTATAATAAATTACATGTTTATGTTTGTATTTGAGGGAAAGTAGTGTTATGAGTGTTATGCATCGGAGGTTGGCACCTCTGCAGTGGGGTATATACCGGGCCCGAGCGCACGACCTGCTGATATGTTTAGTGTAATGGTAGCCACACACGTAACGATTTACTTGCGCAATTTTAGACTTGCACAGGTATACTGCAACGTGTGTTGGGAGATACTTGCGCAAATTGTTGACTTGCACAAGTTCTAAAAGCAGTTCCAACTTTTGATTCTCTGATTGCGCAAACTGCTCTAACACATTGAATATCTTATCAACAGATCGAAGTGCTCAAGCACGGCAGAATACATTTGAGATAGCAACAGATTTGCGCTTGCGTACGTGGCTATTAGACTCAGTTATCAAGGTGCTGCGTTCGAAGAAGGAGCGTTATTGTATTCTTTTTTGGGTCGTTTGATACATAAAAACGAATTATATTACGCCGGAAGAAAAATTATTTATTATAAAACAATTTTATAGAATTTGCATTAGTAGACATTAGCAAATTTTCTGCGAAGGCATTGATAAAGCAGCGAGAGCGCCAGATAGTGCATTACTTAGTTACAGTTACAGTCGACCACACATTGCTAATGCATCTATCGGCAGGTCGAACGTGCGCACTCTGTATATAGCTTGATGTTATGTCATGTAAATGTGTAATAAAGAAAGTAATATTAGTACATATACATATATTGGTTCCTACAAACATAACAGTCACTACGTAAGCAATAGAGATACGTGCTCAAAGTATTAGAAACACATATACTATACATAGATCATATTTATTTACCAACCAACGGGTATTTTATACAGTTTAATATAATTCTCAAGATAACGATATATCGGTTTATAATATTCCAGTAACGGCTTCGTTGTGATGGTACCTTTACCTACGACGATCCTTAAAGCTTCTGACCATGTGATACTTGCACCTCTTTCCATCATATTCCTAAAAAGGAAGGCAAGATAAAAATATAACGCTGACAATCACAAAGAACAAATTTATAATAACGAAGAATAAAATAACTTCCTGGTATAAATGCATTGCAAATTTTTGAGATACAGATAAATGTCAAATGTAATATGACATATTGACAGGTAGACAGATATTACATGGATTTTACCTGTCAAGGAATTTTAAATTTATTACAGCGCGTTCATTCGAAAACTTAAATTTCTGGAAAGCTAGAAAATTATGAAAAATTTCCTGAAAGTATTATTGAAGGGGCAAGTTTTGATGCAAAAATTGGCTCACCTACCCTTGGAGCTACGCTCTTAAAAATCTTAAATAGAAAGGGGAATCGAGTAATAAAGCGTGTTTCAATAAGAGAGCAAGATATCAGTGTTCAATAAAACATGGTTTTCTGTAGCAAAGTATTGAAATATTTATTGATTTAGAAAATATACATTTGGGAATTATGTATGAAACAAAATATCTTGTAAATGGCCGCCACGGCTTTGCTGACATATGCGTACCCTTTTGACGAAATTTTCAATAACGTTATTGAATACATGTGGTGGTATTTCATTGATACAGCGCCTTATTTCGGCTTTCAATGCTTCGATGGTTGCAGACTTATTGGCATAAACATGTGACTTCAGATAACCCCACAGCCAGAAGTCTAAATCGCAAGAGCGCAGAGGCCAATTCTGGTGACCAAATCGGGAAATGACACGACCAGGAGCAAACTCTTGCCAGATCGTCAATGTTTCACGGGCGGTATGACATGTGGCACCGTCCTGCTGAAACAACATGTCGTCGAGATCAATAGCTTCCAAATGAGGCACAAGAAACTGTGTTATCATAGCACAATAACGTTCGCCATTCACCGTTACTGTATTACCATCTTCGTTTTCGAAGAAAAACGGTCCAATTATTCCTCTAGAAATTAATGACACCATACAGTGACCCGTCGTGGATGTATTGCTTTCTGATGAATCATTCGTAGATTTTCTGAGCCCCAAATGCGACAGTTGTGCCTATTAACGAAGCCATCGAGGTGAAAATGGGTCTCATCACTGAGAATGATATTGTTAGCAAAATCAGCAGGTTGCTCAAGGATCCAATTGGTGAATTCTCTTCGCTGTTCATGGTCTACTGGCAGAAGTTGTTGAGTCAGTAGGATTTTGTAGGCATGCAGCTGTAAATCTTTAGTGAGAATTCGCTGAAGAGTGCCTGTTGAAATGTCCAATTCTTGTGCCCGATGGCGAATTGACGCCTCTGGCCTTTCTATCACACTCTCGCGAACTGCCGTGATGTTTTGTTCTGAACCACCTCCACGAGCTCGTATCTTGTGTTTCACATCACTAACCGAAGCAGTCCTTTCGAATTTTTCGATTATTCTTTTCACAGTAGATGAATTAGGCAGATTATTTCGACCGAACATTGGACGCACTTTACGAATAGTGGCATTAAACTTTCACCATTTTGATAATAATTTTTGACAATCAGGACGCGTTGTTCTACCGTGTGGTGTAATGCTCCATGTTTACTAACTCCCATCTGTCAACTTTCGATCTGTGACGTCATAATCATGTGACATTATGACTGTCAAACATGGCGCGCCATTCAAATCTTGCGCTCTTATTGAAACACTCATTACTTCATTTTAATAGTCTTTTGAAACACTACATTTCAACATCACAATCGTAACCTGCCCCTATATTTAAAATATACTTGAACTGATTAAGATGCTTTCCCTATTTCTATTTTTACAGTTATTTAAAAATTTTTAATATTTATAGAAGCAAAGATCAATGTAATAAGTGTTGTCGAAATGTTGTTTGCTAAACAATTATACAGCCGTTGTTCGAAACTGCTGCGTACGTTTTCAAAAACTTGTTTTTGAATACCACGACAGGTTGCAGTAATCCTGTGACGAAGGAAGTTCTTCTAATATTTCAGGTTGAGCGGTAAGTAAAACAGACTTTAAGTAACCCCATAGAAAACAGTCAAGTGCCGTCAAATCCGGCGCTCTCGCTGCCCATTCTATAGCTCCTCTTCGTCCTATCCATTTATTCGGAAATACATTGTCTAACCACTGCCGTACTGGAAGAACATAGTGAGGAGGAGCTCCATCTCGTTGAAAATGTAATTAATCCTCATCAAGTTGCCATCTCTATCCAGATGATTTTTGAGAGAGTCAGTAATCAACGGATGAATAGTATCTATTTTCTAGCATATCCAGATATGCTTCGCCATTTAGATTTTTATTAAAAAACAATGGCCCAAATACCTGATCTCCCCGGATGCCTGCCCATACATTAATTTTTTTTCAGGGTACTCACAATCAGATGAGGTTTTGCGTTACTCCAACATCTGCAGATATGTTGTTCATTCATCACTGAAACAGATTTTTCTCACAATTGCATTACTATTAATCATGGTTGTAATCTGTTCACAAAACTCTATCCGTCTATCAAAATCGGTTTTACTTAGTTCTTGACATATTTTTACTTTATAAGAAATCTGACGATGAAGTACGAGAATTTATACCGAAATGACCCAACACTTCCACTTGAGCAACTTCATTTAAAACTCTCGGCTACTTATGTTTTATATTCGCAACAGACCCAGTTTGAGTACATAAATTTATAAATACGATTTAATTTCGTTAAATGTTGCGGCAGTTCGTCGAGCGCATTGATTTTCGGCTCCATAAATTAATACAATTTCAACCTTTCCTTGCAAAGTTTTAACCGTATTTGTTATTTTATTTAAATAAGTTTGGGTTGACAACATTAAATACTAATTTATACTAAAGCAACAGATGATGTACATATTTCCGAACGGAAAGTACCGGAAGAAAAACATATGTATACTTATCCCCTTTTTATGGTGTTGTCTGTTTTTCGTTTGTAGCATTAAGTAGAATAAGTGGAAGAAAAAGTATCTTAATCAGTTAAAGTGCATTTTAAATATAGAGTTTGGTTCCGATGTTCCTAAAATTGTGCTCCACATAATTTAATTTAGTGTAAAATGTTTGCGACAATTGAATAATTCGCGTTTTGCTTCAAAAGGAAAAAAATAAGAGAGTATATTTACCGCAAGTATTTTCCACATTGCTTGGATCCATATATATCACACCGATGTAATGGTAATATGTGGCGTTCCTTGTAGTTGATGCCCTTAGGGCGGTATCCACCGTACAAAGAGATTTCACAAAGTCCTTTATAGATTTCCATTTGTAGTATACTGCTTAAAAAATACCTGTTGACACACCATACGACGATATATTAATATTATTAGCCGTAACAATTTTCAATGAGGTCTGCTATATTATATTCTTGTTTATTACGAAACCTAGGCAGAGAAAAATTTAATGTACTGTACCTAATGTACGGCGTATTATCTGATATGTGAAATTTTCCAGCGGCGTCGAAAAATTCCTCTCCCCTTTGTTCTGGAGCTACTACACCTCTGATTTTTTCACTCATTTTCCAATAGGCAGAATTCAGTTTATCTTCAGTAATTTTTCCTCGGAATATATCCCATCTGTATTTATCCATAATTAAAGAGAAAGGGATTTCGGGCAATTTAGTTAAAGCCTGCTTTAATAGAAGGAATTGATCAAAACTGTTACTGAATAATTCGTCGTCTGTTATAATTCCTAGTCGATGTAAATGTTGCGGAGACATTGCAGCATTCATAATTGCGTCACCGAGACTCTCGTGAATGGCAGAGCTGGCCCCATCCTAAAAAGAGAAGTAATTGTGTATATTCAAAGAAAAAATGATGGCTTGCAAGATTGTTTATTGGGGCTGTACCCTGTGGGGATCAAAAGCAAATGTTGGTACCGAGGAATTTTGTAATCCCATTTTATACATAGTTACAATTAATAGAATCATTTCGTCTCTTCGTCTACAAATGCTTAAAAAATGACTTTTTTTGTTTTTTTGAATTATCGCATGGGCGGGTGACCCTGTACGGCCACTCGGCCAGAAAGGCCTATTGTGCCCCCATATCGTTTAGGCCTTCCATCCCGGTTGCACCTGTGAGAAAAAGTGTGCGAACTGGTCGAGAATTAGTTTCTCTAGTTTGGGTTCGCCCAATCTCACGACCCCAAAGTAGCTCCGCCTTTCCAAGTCCCATGCAGGGCCGTCGGAAAGAAGATGCACTGGAGTTTCCTCCACGTCCCCGCAGCTTCTGCACTGGGGAGAGTTTGCTAAGCCCATGCGAAACAGGTGTTTGTTCAGTGTGCAATGCCCAGTCAGGATACCTGTTAGCATCCTTAGCCTGGGCCTGCTCATAGAAACGGCTTTACGGAGCCTGCCCTGGTATGGGTGAACACACAGGATTTTGCAGTGTCTCATTCCAGTGAGTCTCCTCCAGTGGAACCGGTGTCTGGCAGCGAGCTGAGTTCTGACGAAAGCCTTGACACAACTATAGGAACTCCCACACGTCGGTTCCGGACCTATGTATGTGTAGTCGTTCACTGGCTGCTCTGGCTAACTCGTTAGCAATTTTATTCCCCCTGATCTCGGAATGGCCCTGCACCCATCTCAGCGTAACGCTGTGAAGTTCAGCCAGTTGTTTCAGCTTCCTGTGACTTGGCGGAGTGTTACTACTTGCGCTAAAGGTACAACATCAGAACCACCAACATCAGAGAATCTAACGCTAAATTTCAAAAGTTCATTGTTGCTCTATTAAATCAAAAACCATTACAAAGTTTGATTATAAGGGTGTTGTCCGCAGTTGGGAACAATTCTCTTATCTCCTTCAAATCATTTTGTTATGTTTTTCACAATTGCGTTGATCATGACACCATACAAAACCCTACTGCCTTCCTTAACTGGTGGTAGTTGCTTAGTGGGAAGCATTAATGATTTTGGTGTTTGTTTCCGATATTGCAATAACAAAACCTGCAACTGTCTTTGAGAGGTAACTTAAAGGTACCTACTTGGACAAATGTGAATCTTTACAGATGAATTGGTTGTACGTATCACTATGATTAAAGTGAAGGTCTAACTTTGATGATCTGTTGGACGACGTTTGCTGCGTATGGTTCCCACATGAATGATGAAAAGTAACCCAGATTTCCGCACATTTCCAAAAAAATGTCAATTCAAAATATGTTCGCTTACGATTCAGTTTTGTGTTTGTTTTAAATATAAAAAGAGTGTTACAGGGAATAAGTTAACATTTGATTAAATTTATATCATTGATGATATGACCAACCTTTGGAACACACATTAAAATGTGAAACGTGCTAAACTTGCTAAGGACAGAGCAGATACTAAAGGTCTTCAAAATCTAGCAAATCAAACAAACAAAACTTACAGTAATCAAAGACCAACGTGAATGGACAGTTCTTTGGGGCAAAGAAATATTACAGACTATTTCATACTTATTTTTTATTTATGTCAATACTTAGCAAGATGTATTGAGTTAGCATTGCTATGAAGGAGATAAAAAAATTCATAAGCAGGAAGGAATAGACATAGGAAGGCTAGATAAGAATTAGGAAAAATTACTGGAATGGACTTGGAACAAACAATGAAAACGGAACAAAAGAGATGATGAGTATTTTTACAAAAAATGCATTTTGACAGTGCAATAGATCTTTTCCTAAATCAAAAATTTTTGTCATGATAATGTCTCTATGATTTGAGTAACAATCTCTTCAAAAATGTTTCCCACCACAACTTCTTCATCATTTGCATCAAATATTTTGCAAATATCTCCGCCTTAAACGCTTTTCTAGTTTGAATCAAACATTTTTCGCAAGTGTTTGACTTAAGAATTTCAGTCGTAAAGTTTATAAAAATATGAGTCGAAAACTGTTTCATAATACCTTACACAATACTTATAACGTAAATCGCTTCCTTGATTTGTTTCGAAATTTTCAAAGCAAATTATGAACGTCAAAAGTTTTTCTGATTTGGAGCAATCAGATCACAATCTCTTATTCTTTTCTAGGAAGCTCTTCCTAGATTTTCTCGGCCGAAATTATAGCCATCCAGACGTACATATGTAGAAAGCATTTTAAATTTATCATATAACAATGAATCAGGTCAAAATAGTATCGGACAGTCAAGGTGCCCTGAAAGCTCTACAGGCTGTCAAATTTGATTCCTGAGTGGTACTGAATTGCCATAGGGCTCTAAAACAACTGGCGAAACATCACAGTGTCACGTTAAGATGGGCTGCCGAGCCATATTAGTGGAAATAAACTTGCTGACAGGTTAGCCAAAGCAACCAATGAACGACCATTCACAGGACCAGAACCGATGTGTGGAAGTTCTTATGACTCTATCAAGCTTCTGTCAGAACTCAGCTTGTAGTCAGAGATAGCTCTCACTGAAAGGCACTTTCTGCAAATTACTAGAGGAATTTAAGAGTAGTAATCTCATGAAACCTGTTGACGCTTAAAGTCGTCAGCTTGTCGATTTATCAATGGCACAAGGCAGAGTCCCAGACTTGCGAAATAAGTATTCGGAGATTTGATGATTGAAGACCACTGCTAATTCCATGTTTAATGCGAAAGAAATTACTAAATATCATGAAGAGATATCTCACCATACAGTACACGATACCATCAAGTTTGTCAGAATAAATCTCAGATTGCTTAAGTTTCTTTATTGGTTTCCTGATAAAAAGATTCCAGCAAATTGTAACATATCTAAATGAATTGTAATAACAATAAGATTTACCTGGAAGATAGTAGACTGATTCTCATATGCCATAAAATACTGAATGTGTCCGAGTTCGTGATGGACTACATAGAAATTTTCCATATCGACTTTAGCGCACATGATTATTCTGTAAAAAAAAATAAAAACATAAATTAAATAATCTGATGTTTTCACAACCTTAAAATATCTACCTGTAATCATTAGGTGCATACAGGTTAGCAGCACTTCCGTGGCATAACGATAAGTTATCACTTTTTTCAAAAATAGAATTTCTCCAGAACTGTTTCGTCATTGGTGGTAGACCAAACGACATGTACATATCCTCGGCTTGTAAAATCTATTAAGCAACATTTATAATTAGTTCGTGATAAGAGAAATATATGAAGATACTATACCATGTCGTAAACAGTCCAATTTTTATTTTTCAATCTTTGATCTAAATCGACGAGATCTTCAGCGGGAGCAAATAGGTTGATCAAACTTGACCAATCTTGCGCCCACATATTACCTAAATTTAAAATTTAGTTTGAACAGTTTTCCGTTTTATTTAAGATAAGTTACCTAAAACGTGTGCAGGAATTGGTCCAACAGGATCAATAACCAGTGGTCCATACGCGATAAGGAGTTTATGCCTAACAACTGCATGTAGCATTACGTACAAAGGTTTAATTTGCTCATACAAGTCGAAAACAACCTTTTCCAAATCATCAATTTCTAATTCTTCCCTCCAAACTTGCCCCATATCATCATATCCTGCAACCAATCATATAATAATATTACTCGAAAATGATTGGATTCAATAATGGTTCACCATTATTTCTGGCAGCTATATTTTCTATTTGTACCAACTTTAAAAATTGTGGTTTTATTGGAGGTCCAACAAAATTATGCCAAGTTCTCCAAATCCACTTCAATTGATCCACGTTTAAATCTGATCGCTTCATCAGTCGTTCTAAATCAGGTTCTCCTCGGAGACAATCGCCGGGTGATGGATAACTTGTAAAATTCTGTTCACTATCACTTAAAGATTGTAAAGGTCCCGGGGATGTGTTGGGTAAACATATTTCTGAGTTATAAATCTGCGACATTTCTCCAATTGTTTCTAAGTAAGCCCTAAAAGAAAATATAAGATGACAATATTTTTTTCTACAAATATGATTTACTTACTGAATTAGATCGGTTGAAAATTTTGGTCCTCGACAGAATAAATATAATTTTCTTTGCTGGTTAGGTGTAAGAACAGCATTTGGTTCTAAATCGCACACCCTGTTCTTCCATTTGTGTTTGGCGATGCCCAATTCCATAGCTTGCGTGGCAGCCTTTTGATTTGGTTTGATTGACAAATCCCATGTTAATTGGGCTGCTAATCTATTGAACTCGCTTAATTCTGTTTCAACGTACTCTAACCATTTTTCAGTGATATAAGCTCCAATTATATCAAAATCTAAAAAAAATTAAATGAATTGTGATGTATTTATTTTATTGATTATAATATGCTATTAGTACAGGTGTATAATTTCAGTATTAATGCTCCCTTGTTTGTTTAGGTAATAGTATGTGGTATTTGTCTATTTTATCTTTTATCATTAGTAAATGCATTTAATTTTGAAATAGATTAGTACAATATCGTATTCGTTAACACAAATATATGTGAAATAAATATACTTGGTGACATTAGAAGTGTTACACCCAGAATGTAATAGTTTTACATCAAAAATCAATCAACATTTTTCAAGAAGTTTTATTAACATGTAACACGAAAAAAGAATAATAATGTGTTGAACTACCCCATAGCTGAGTACACTCAGCACTCTGAGACGGTCGATATCTGCTTGTGCACTTCGTCCCAAGCAATTTGAACTTCGTTGATTAACTGCGTCAAAGTTTGTGGAGGATAGTGCAAAGTGGACAGTCTTCTCCCCATGATATCCCACACATGTTCGATGGGGTTTAAATCCTGGGAACAGGGTAGACACAGCAAAACATTAACGCCTGATTCTTGGAAAAAGCCTATAGTTCGACAAGCAATATGGGGAGGTGCATTGTCTTGCTGAAAGAGGACGTGTAGACGGTTATCTAGATAAGGTAGTAAAGTGGCTTGTAGGACATAATGAACATAATGCGCAGCTGTCATACTGCCTCAAATAAACAGAAGTGGTGATTGGCTTCCATAATTAAGCAATAGCCTCCCAAACCGTTACACTTCCTGTCTTGTTTACATCCCTCTCAACGCTCATCGCTCTCCAAGCTGGCGTCGTACCTTTCTACGCCATTCTGCCTCCCAATGCTGCACCAGTTCAAGCGTTGCGACTGTAGTCCGCAGTCAAAAAAAGCTCTAATCGTGGACGGCATGAAAAAAATCCAAAAAAATGGAACAAATTACTCCTTTTGAATGTAACACTTCTAATGTCACTGAATATACAGGATATCCCAAAAACATACCGACAAACTTTAAGGGGTGGTACAGGACATCAAAACAAACATTTTTTGTTTGGTAAACATATGTCCGCAAATGAGCCGTTGTAGAATAAAAAAGGAAAAATGGTTTTAGTATTATATTACAAAAAATGTTTAGGATAACATTAATAAATCACTATTTGTTCATGTTGGACTTCGTTTTATGGACAAATAAATGATGTTTTACATAATTGAAAATGTTGACCATTTGATTGAATACAAAGATTGCACCGTCGGTTCATTGACTCGCGGACTCTATAGAATATTCCGGGAATAGCTTCTACATGTGTACAACTCGCCATTATTCTTGCTAAGAGATCTTCCTCATTACGGATAGGCGTTTCGTAAACTGAAGATTTGAGATAACCCCAAAGGAAAAAATCCAGGGGGTTGAGATCGGGTCACGGGACCTCCTCTTCCAATCCATCGGCGGGGAAATTGCTGGTCTAGATGTTGGCGCACGTTTAAACCAAAATGCGGAGGTGCCCCATCATGTTGGAACCAAATGTTATTTCTAATGTTTAAAGGAACATTTTCCAATAATAGAGGCAAAATGTTTTGCAGAAAATTCAGATAAATGTCTGCGTTCAAACGAGCAGGTAGCAAGTGAATTATTAGGTTCTCTCCAACAATACCAGCCCACATGTTAACACTAAATTGTTGTTGGTGTCTTCTAGAGACCACAGCGTGAGGATTTTCATCATGCCAAATGTGACTGTTTCTACTATTAAAAAAACCATCGCGCGTGAAACATGCCTCATCTGAAAACAACACTACTCTCCCGAAATCAGGTTCGTTGTGACCCAACAACCATTGGCAAAAAGCCAATCGATGTGGATAATCTTCAGGATTTAAAGCTTGTACGCGTTGTAAATGGAAAGGGTAGAGAAGTTGTTCATGAATAACACGGTGTACCGTCGACTTCGATGACCCATATGGTGTGCAATTGCGCGAACACTTGTAAATTGATTTTCTTCAACGCGGTGTAGAACCGCTTCTTCAAATTGAACCGTACGAGCTGTTCTCGGACGACCACTACCACCAGGACGTTTTAGATTCCCACTTTCTCTAAGGCGACGATGGATGGAAGCAAAGGTTGTATGATGAGGTTGCCGACGTGCCGGATACCTTTGTTCATACAAGCGTGCTGCTTCTTTTCCATTACACTGTGCTGCACCATAAGCAAGATGCATATCGGCAAGTTCTTCAAATGAGTAATTATCATTCATTTTCAATATAAATTTTATATTAACAATCAGTAAAGTAAATGTAATGATGACAACTAAATGTCACAAATAAGTACGTCTATCTCAAAAGCGACATCTATCGAATGTTTACTATGATAAAGAAATGTTTCTCTTGGCCAAGAAAAACCGTAGGTGCATCGACAAGTTTTTAACGAAAGATAGTTGCGTCCAATTAAATCAAGAATTAGTTTAGTTATTTAGATATGATTTAAAACAATTTATTGCTCTACAGCCCAAACGACTCATTTGCGGACATATGTTTACTAAACAAAAAATGTTTGTTTTGATGTCCTCTACCACCGCTTAAAGTTTGTCGGTATGTTTTTGGGATACCCTGTATATACCGGGCGTCCTAGTTATTTCTAAAAGGAAAATAACTTGGTGTTAAAAATTTTTCGCTTCCGGTTTAACCGGAAATTGGAATAAATACTGTTTTAGATATATGTACGTATATACAAAACAAACTTTGTTTCAATTAATTCCTTTTGCAACATAACAGAGTAATTTTTTATTACAACGCTAACATTTTTGTGTATCTAATACTTATCTAGCTACCATGTATGTAATATAAATTTTGATAGACACATTTGTGTATATCACCGCTAATTCTTGTAAATGTTTACATTCTCGTCAGCTTATTAGATCAGCGATGTCATGTCGGAATTTGCGGCTGATAGTTTAATACATGCTCTAATTGATATTCAATACGAATACATGAAAAAATGTGATAAACGTTACTTAATGTCAAAGCCAGACACAGAAGCACTTCCAAATGTGAACATAGCAGTCACTGATAAATAAATCATTCTTCGGAAGCGTAATGAACGTGTAACAGCAGCGAAGCTCGTTTATGCGCATTTAGTACATGCATTCAATTAGTTTTAATGCCTTGCTAACAAGTTTAAGTACATTTTGCTTTGGGATCTCTAATCAGCAGAATAATTCTGATTGATTCGTACATATCGAGTAATACCAGATTATTTCAGAATGTTTACATAATGTATTAATCTTTTGGATATATGTATGTAAGTATGTATTGCAAATTGTGGTTTTGTCTCCAGAGATCCTCCACATTTTTCTTTAGCGCTTCTAACGTTCAATTTCGAAACAAATAAACAGTATGTCTCCCAGTACTCTAGATGTTCCCTGTCGGGTATAGGCCTGAAGAATTACTTCGTGAAGGCAAGGCGTACAAATCTCTTTCACAAAATAAAGTTTTGATAAATTTTGCTCTGTGGAATGGTGCTCCGTCTTGTATAAATGTGTATTAAACTTTTTCAGATATGGGATTTAAATCCATTGTATGTATGTGTGGTGCTGGGGTAATAATCCACTGCGATCTAAGAGATCTATTGTGTCCCCCATTCTCGCTGTATTTACAGCCGGCCAATTAGTCCGATTCCTTTTAGGAAGTGCAGGATATCGGAAGGCCTCAGATTAGGTGGTTCTCCCTCTTCAATTTCATGTGCTCCTAGGTGCAAGGCTCTTGAGTAGCACAGTGCAGAGCAGTTTGAGAGTAGATGAATGGATGATTCATCCTCTTCCCCACAGAATCGGCATTCGGCATCTTTTGTTATTCCGAGCCTACTTACGTGTCCGTTCAGTTTGCAGTGGCCTGAGAGGATCCCTCTCAATATGCGATGTTAGTTTTGCTGAGCTTAATGCATTCTGAGGATCTCTTTTGGTTGTATGTTCCCAGAAGAGTTTTAGCTTGCCTCATACCGTGGAGATTCTCCCAGTATTTGGGCTTTCTCTGTTCTACTTCACTTTTGAGCTTCTCCAGTATTACACTGTTACTTATCCCGCAAAAAGGTTCAGCCCCCTACAATAGGTGTTCAGGCTACCTTCTTTTTAAAGTTATCTGTTATTTAATTCCCTTCCACTCCGGTGTGTCCCGGAACCCACAACAGGGTCACCGTATTTCTTTTGAACCCCAAACCCATTTGGAGCTGATAACGTTGGAGTTCAGCGCCCTAATGGCTGCTTGACTATCAGACATTTAAATTCATTACTTCTTTATGTTTGATCTAGTCTACCCTGGCTACCAATAGCAAAATAAAGAGGTCCAAGTCGCGTTCCTGATATGCAGGACCAAATCGTGATATCTGGCGGTGTTTCACGGTCAATTTCAGTCACAGTGTTTTCAGTTTCTCTATCAAATTTGGCTTTTCTTTGCAGGTCGTTTACAATAAAGCTTTTCATAGTATAGCCGCAACTTTGTTCGTTCTAGTATATTTTCCAATTATGTCAAGACATAGGTGCCATTACGCGCGCCTCGCTGGCCAGCGATTCTCTATCAGCCGAATGAATGTGATACTACCTTCACTCGGCAGACAGAAAAGAGGAAGATCCGCAATATTAACTCGTATAAAGTAAGAGTCTTTTAATAACCATGGAAAATCGAAGGAGCCATTGAATGTTCTAACATAGATTCGGAGGCTGATGTGTAGCATGTTTGGCTGTTAAATAACAATTTAATAATTTCCCAATCATTAACACAATTAAAGAAACAGAAATTCTACCGAAGTACGTTTATGCAGTAATATTTCAACTTCAACGTTTTGGAATGCTAAATTAAAGTACAATCAGAACTGTAGATAGCAAAAGTTTTGACGAGGAATGTTATTACCAAAACTGATGCAATCTAGTTACCACGCTAGAAACGATGGTTGTATTGTTAGTTGCTATGATGACATGTTAGATTTTTCTGAATAGTTTTACAAGATGTCATATAAGATTGAAATACGAAAATCTATATATAATTTAATTGAACAAGTACCTACACGCGAGATTGTTAACATTTTTCGAGACTAAAATATTGAGTTGTCCACCATTTACCCCAAAATTAAGAAATGTGAAAAAGGTTTGCCATGTATCAATTTAGCGAAAAGTGGACGATTTTCAATTTTAGCTTCACATGAAGTAAACAAACTCATTCAATCCATTCAACACAGAGTTGAGACGTCTAATTAGGAGCACTTTAGTCACTACATTTGGAATGGCGCATAAGGCTATTGGTACTGAACATAACGCGAATTATTTCCTTATCAGTTTTGTGAATTTAATTTTTGTATGACTTTTTCTTAAAACTTATGTTCCATAGGATATTTCACTACAACAGCAATAAATACACAGGGAAAACTTCATCTCAGATCCTAAATTCCTTTCACTTCGTCAAACTCATCGCTAAAATTTCTATCCAACCTGAGGATCTTCTTGTTAGTTAGCCAAGACAATCCATCTCCAGATTTAGCTAAGATAGTCGAAAAATACCTCTCTTCAACGTATTTTACTTTCCAAGCAAAATTCTGCAAACAAACCTCTGAAGCCGCTGTGGGTTCTCTCCTGTCCTCGGCGCTTGCTAATATTTTTATGGAAGCTTTTGAATTCATGGCTTTAGAACACACTGGTCTGAAACCGAAAACAGGGTTGAGGTATGTTGACGAAACGTTCATCGTCTGACCTCATAGCAAAGACACCTTTCCAGCCTTCTTGGATTTTCTTAGCAGTCAACACTTTGATATCGAATTCACGATGAAGATTGAAACAAATGGTTCTCTACTCGTTTTGGAAATATTGGTTACTCGTTTACAAAATGGTCACTTAGGACACTCTGGGTATAGGAAACCCACCCATACGGATCGATACCTTCACGCCAACCCGCATCATCATCCAGCACAACAACAATCAGTTATAAGCTCCCTTGTTCGTCGAGCATTTTCAATGTTCCAATCCGATAGTACCAGCAATGAGTTGAAATACGTCAAATCTGCTCTTCTTCAGAATAGATATAGCTCCAGCAATATACAAAAGGTCATAAACAGGTACTGTCATCCACGAATCCCTAAAACGATACCGGAAACTTACAATCATCAAATTCGCTATAAAGGAATCTACAACGAACAGAGGCTGCTGGGAACTGGCTAGGAGGGTAATAACATACGACAGGGTAGTATGGGCTATCAATTCTTTCAAACCCTACAAATCGCCCGGTTCGGATGGAATACTCCCAGTACTTTTGCAACAAGGAAAGGAATACATAGCACCATTGCTATGTAGGATATACAGAGCCAGTCTAGCTCTAGGATACATACCGAAAATGTGGAATAGGGCAAAGGTTGCCTTTATACCGAAACCGGGAAGACCCTCGTATGCTGAGGCTAAGGCATTCCGACCCATAACCCTATCCTCATTTATACTAAAAACGATGGAAAAACTGCTGGAAAAACATATTAGGGAAACCTCACTACTACAGAGGCCATTACACCCTAATCAACATGCTTACCAGTCAGGAAAATCATGTGATAGTGCCCTACACCAACTTATAACGCGAGTAGAAGCAGCTATCAACAATCAGGAGATTGCTCTAGTAGCATTCCTGGACATAGAGGGAGCATTTGATAATACTTCCTTTAAATCAATGATAAGAGCCGCCAGCAATCGTGGTGTGGAAGACACTATCTGTACGTGGATCAAGGCCATGCTGGAAGGACGACTCATTGAAACATCGTTAGCAGGTGAAACAATGCAGGTGTCGGTACGCAAGGGATGCCCCCAGGGAGGAGTCCTGTCACCCCTACTATGGGACCTTGTAATTGACGAACTGCTAGTTACCTTAAACGATGAGGGCTACTATACCCAGGGGTATGCAGATGATATTGCAATACTCATAGTGGGGAAAAATGCGAGTACAATTTCAGAACTTATGCAAAGAGCTCTGAAAAGAACAGAAGGGTGGTGTAGGCAGGAAAACCTAAGAGTTAACCCTGCTAAAGCAACACTGGTACCCTTTACGAAAAGAAGAAAGTTGGATGGCCTAAAACCACCGACACTTCATAACGAACCAGTACAATTCAGTCAGGAAACAAAGTTTTTAGGATTGGTCCTTGACTCGAAGTTAACATGGAATCAACATCTTGAACAGATGATAGACAAGTGCAAACGAGCACTAATGACCACCAGAAGGACAATTGGAAGGACATGGGGATTAAAACCACGCATGATGCACTGGCTGTACACTGCAGTGGTAAGACCCATGCTAACCTATGGTTGCCTTATTTGGTGGACTAAAGTTACACAGAAGCAAGCGATTACAAAACTCGCAAAGGTTCAGAGGTTAGCTTGCCTGTGTATCACTGGTGCTGCAAAAAGCACGCCAACAGCTGCTATGGAGACCATGCTAAACCTGCCCCCCTTGGACATTTACATAAGGGGGGAGGCAAGAATAGGGGCACATAGACTGAAATGTGGCGGAAACTGGAGAACCCAGAATACTTCAGGGCATGCCAGAATAACCACTGAGATAACAAACCCTATTTTTGAAATGGGCTGTGATGCAATGATTCCCAAACTCTCCTTTGATAAAGCATTCAAGGTTGTCCTAGATTGGGAGGAGTGGAGTGAAAAACAGAAACCTGGAATCCGAACCCAGATCTGGTACGCAGATGGGTCAAAGAGAACGACAGGTTCTGGTGCAGGTATATATGGGGAAACCCTAAATCATGAAGAATACGTGATACTAGGGCAATATACCACCGTGCAACAAACGGAAATACTAGCAATAGAGATATGTGCCCGCAGGGCATTGGATAGAGAGCCAAAGGGTCAGCTGATACACATCCTGTCGGACAGCCAGGCGGCCCTAAAGACTCTAGCAGCCTATCAGATAACCTCAAAGCTAGCTTGGGACTGCCTGGAAAACCTAAAAACTCTGGCAAAACACAACAAAGTTACTTTGGTGTGGGTGCCGGGGCATAAGGGCATACCAGGCAATGAAGTCGCAAACAAGCTTGCAAGAAGAGGCTCTGCAACTCAATTCACTGGACCGGAACCGGGTCTGGCGATAACTAAGACTGCAATACGTGGTGCAGTAACTGAGTGGATTACAAAAGCACACCAGGTACACTGGAACAACGTTGAAAGGCAGTTATACAGCAAACGGATGATGAGGCAGCCATCCCAGCAGTTAGCAGCGGATGTGCTGGCCCTTAACCGAGTACAGCTTAGAACAGTGACGAGCTTGTTAACAGGACACGGCTGTCTAAGGGAATATCTGCATAGAATCGGAATCTTTAAAGATGAACCTATCTGCAGATTATGCAATGAGGAGGAGGAAACAGCCTACCACATTGTATTTGAATGCGTTGCATTGGTACAACGGAGACAGTCGCTTTTGGAACAAACTAACCAACCAACAGGTCTACCGGAAAGAGATTTACCATACAGGCTATTAAACCTAGTAAAGGGGACAAACCTGTTTTTGTAAAGAAATTCACTAGGTACGGAATAATACAAAAGGCCTTAGGCCGCGGTGTTTAGGGGATGACGTGAAACCCGATCCGTGCCCAGTGCGCAAATCAAATCAGATCAAATCAATCTATAAAATTGCCTGCGATTGTGGTTCAGTATACATTGGGGAAACCGGCCGCTCAATTCAAACCAGGGTCAAAGAGCATCAACGATACGTTAAGACGCGGTCTTCAGCCCATTCAACCTTAACTGAACATTGGTTACCAATTCTCTGGCATTTGGAGGCCGGTCCCTTCCGCTTCAACGGCCACTGTTCACTGATCCGCATCGCTGGACAGTCGTATATATACCCCTGCAAAACAGCCTTTCCCTGTCAGAAGATTTTAGCCCCTAGCGTGGTTGACACGTCAAGATACAGTGCCCTTCTGACATCCCTTACCTACCAGAAGGTTTTCGCCTCACACGTCGAGTTACCGTGACCTTTTGGTACCCCCAAGATACCCCTTTTGCTCCTGAAGAAGCCACTTACATTAGATGTCGAGTTTTTTTAAATTGTATATCTTGTGCATTTTATTTTTATTTGTACTGTATATGTATATTTTACTAACCATGACACGGTCAACAGCCAGAAACCCCCATAATATGAAATCCTATAGTTGTTTATCTTTACTCGTACAAATTGGCTATTCAACATATGTACGATATAAAATCAATGACAGCTTAACAAACAAGCGTACTTATCATAGGAATATTTATTAATATGTTTATTAATATCAAAATGTCAGTGTCTGTATAAGAAAATCAGCATGATAATGTCACAACTGCAAATATGTATGTACATATACACTTTTAGAAATTATTCATACTTCCAAACGACTAATAATATGATGAAGTGATGCCCGCAAACATTATTATCAACAATATTTGAACTTGTGCTTAACCAGAAATAATATTAAAATTAGAAACTTGAAGTACTGTTAAATTTTGTATTATTAATAGTTATTTATAGTTGGTATCTTTAATTTGAAAAATGTGCTGATTTTAATCTGTTGGTGTCATTTAAGAACAGACCTTTTCGAACTCCACTACTGTGAAGTTAAAAGACGGTTGTCAGGAAAGAACAATATCTTCCACATACATATATTTAAAATTTCTATTTGAAACGTAATATGCTATAAAACTAGGGCGTTGGTATTGTTTGGCAAAGTTTACAATAGTCCATGTTATACAGGATGTCCCAGCTATAAAAAGACGGAATAGCAGCAATCGCAAGCTGGAATGCTAAAGACAGTAAATCAAAAATATGAAGTCTCTATTCGTACGCAAGCTGCAGAAAAAAAAAATAAAGAATTCAATTGGTCTTAAGCCGTCCCTGGATGAGCGTGGTACAAAGCGAGCGAAGACAGCATGTGCATGACACATCGAATATTTTCTGTAAATTTTCACCTGTTTTACCTCAACAATCGGTCCTTTTCAGGACCACCATTTTAGTTTTATGGAAAGAAAATTGCACGTCTCTGTACGAGATTACTAAAAAGTAACTACTAACAATATTCCATAATAAAGATCAAATCATTAATTGATTTTTTTCCAGCAGCTGTTAAAATTAATTACGAGCAAAATTTTAACTTTTAATTTTTAACTTTTTACTGTAATAAAGGCGACAAAGATTAGAATTAGAATACAGGGTCCTGCAGCTGAACTCCGGTCTTTGATTGCCCATTTGCTATTCAAGTGAAACGCTTTTCTGAAACACCCGATGAAACTACATATTAAGGAGTATATCTTAAAATTATTTTGGCTTATACAGGGTGTTCGGAAAACGATGGGCGTAATCGCATATATATTTTTTAAATAGAACATTGGGTATATTCTTGCATTTTTGGATGTCACTGACTATTGTCTATACGTACTTATTTTATTTTTTTATTTGATGCGCTTGTTTAGTGGAAATTAATATTTTTGTTAAAAAATCGATATTTCCATAGCCATTAGCGCAATAATCGGATGCGCATCATAATTATGAACAATTTTTCATAATATGTTCCTATGACTATCTGTAGTCGTTTTTGATAAAAACGCAAAATTTAAAACTCTCTACGAATTACATTATTGAAATACGTACGTAGATATCAAATGTGCTAGGATTGCATAAATGTGAAAATATGAATACTGCTAAGTGTGTTAATACTAATAAAAAGTTGGGTTACTATAGTGGTTCGTAAATGAATAGAATATAATAGTGTTTCAGGCTTTGAATTTATATTGTAAAAGTTTATTTCACGGTATGAATAATTCTAAAGACGAACTTGTAGATATCTTTGAATTACGTGACAGCGAAAAACAATTGCTTTCTTGCAAGCAGACTTTATGCTCAAAAATATCCTGCCAAAAAACATCCAGATAAAAGATGTTTTAAGATGTTGTTGAAAAGGTTCATAGGAACGGGAAGTGTGAAGTATAAAACAGCAAATAGATCAAAACTTGTAAGAACTGAGAGCAATGAATTATCGTTATTTTTTTATGGCAATAGAAAATCCCACTTTCAGCCAAAAGAAACTTAGTGAAGAAAGAGAAGGCAATGGGACTTTCGTTCAAGGAATTTGGTAAAAGAATCTCTTTCATGGATAGTAGGAAATTCCTTCAGCCATCTCTTGCGTCTTTGTTTGGATGTATGGAATATATTTTAAAACTCTATTGTAGTGTATATTTCCTTAGTTTGGTTTATGTTTTTCGTTACTTTCATTTTGTTATTAGTTACATATTTTGAATTGTACGATTTTAGAAAAACGACTAGAAATAGTCATACATAATTTATGTAATTAACAAAATTAGTCCATAATTAAGATCTGCAACCGTTTATGTAAAAATATACATCTTTCGTCTGAATGTCGTTTGTCAGGATAGTTTTGGGGCATAAATTGAGCATAATACAAAGGTCATGAATACAAGTTCTTTGTTAAAATAATTCATACCGTGAAATAGACTTAAAATATAAATTCAACGCTTGTTACCCTATTATATTCTATTCATTTACATATCACTATAGTAACCCAACTTTTTATTAGTATTAACATACGTGGCGGTATTTATAGTTCCACATTTTATGCAATCATAGCACATTTAACACCAAGTATGTATGTATCTACACAATGCATTTCGTACACATTTTTAAATTTTGCTTTTTTATCAAAAACTACTATAGATAGCCGTAGGAACATATTAACAAAAATTGTTGACAATTATGATCGGCATCTGTTTATGCAAAAATATACAGGGTGTCCAAGTTAAAAAAAATCTCAAAAAGTTGGTCAAAGTTTCCGAAATTGGATCATGAATTCTGAACACCCTGTACGTCGCACAGCATGAATTTTTGCCTAAATTATGCATCTGTGCCTTGCTAAAAGAATTCCCAACTATTTCATTGTTAAACAGCGCATTTGTGGCAGTACTGATTTTTTTAATGGCGCTATGTAAATATCGATTTTTTAACAAAAATATTAATTTCCACTAAACAAGCGCATCAAATAAAAAAATAAAATGGGTACGTATAGACAATAGTCAGTGACATCCAAAAATGCAAAAATATACACAATGTTCTATTTAAAAAAATATATGTGATTATGCCGATTATTTTTCGAACACCCTGTATAATCCAAAATAATTTTGAGACATTCTCCTTAATATCTAGTTTCATCGTGTGTTTCAGAAAAGCGTTTCACTTGAATAGCAAATGAGCAATCAAAGACCGGAGTTCAGTGCAGGACCCTGTATGCTACAAATTTAAGCGCAATAACTCTTATTGTTTGGAAAAACAACGCCATGTTGTGCTCTTTCACTGCCACCAAAAAAGTTAGCCACCTTTGTAGAAAGCAATCGATCACTTAGATGCGTTATTGATATTAGTTGAGCTACTACAGTTGCCGAAGCGCCTTATCAATAGTTTGGCTGTTGGTTTATGAATACGCACTTACATACACACAATTATACATTGTTTGCACTGCATTCTTTAGTGTCTCAACGAATACATATAAACATACATTCAGTCAGGTCCGTAATATAATTTTCTAATATAACAATTTCGTACGAAAATCAATGAATTTAAAAATTTTCATTTTTGATCCTGTTTTGCCATTGTATATTTACTACTCCGTTTTTTTGTTGCTGGGACACCCTGTATAATACAAAAAAGCGTTAATATTAGAGGCAAGAATTGTCTTTGAAAGAAGCAAAACTGTAACATTATTTTTTATTTAATTATTATCTAGTCCAACCACATTTTATCATGGCATCTACTGTGTGAGTAAATAATTCCGAATTACTACTTATATTCTGTATTAAAAAATAAAAGCGTTGCTTTATCAGAAAGGCTGTCTAAAATAATAGAAACGCTAATAACATGATAGATGATATTGCAATTAAGTTCTATAAGACACATGTCAAAAGCTGTTTTATTATTAATGAACGTAGCAAAATATTCAATTAAATTATATTAAAAAGATATTTTTAATATAATTTATAATAACTAATAATAAATTTCAATTACTAAATGAATAACTCACCTTCATGAAGCTGATTTAAATTTTGAGCGCTATTTAGAGCCACACCAGAACCAAATAGCCATAAAACAAAAATTAAACGCATTCTTCTAATAGAAAGAACTAATTATATTCATTCCTAACATTGTAACAATATTACGCACTAATGCATCGGATTCACATGTATAAATGACGAAACTGGAACCGTTTCCCAATTTTCGCATTACTTTATATAGGAATTTTCTATGGAAAGGTGAGATCATGCGCTCTCAAATTCAATTTGTACAAAAGTATGTATGGATGTAATGCGTGAATGGTGTATTGTGCATCACCTTTATTTTGTCTATATAGCCCTATAAAACAAAAAAGGAATTACTAGCAATAAAAGTTAGGATCGTTCCTGTGTTCTTTTCCTTAATTTAATTACTTTACGCTAATTCATTTATAGTTGCAAACGAAAGTATTTTATGTAAATGTATGATTTTATTGGTACGTTGTAAATATAGAAAATTTGATTCAGATTTAAGAATGGCTATTGTTACTTAATTTTGCTCTTAATTTGATTGATTGATTTCATTTGATTTGATTTGAGCACTGGGCAGGGATCAGGTTTCACGTCATCTCCTTAACAACGCGGCCTAAGGCCTATTGTATTATTCCGTACCTAGTGAATTTCTTTACAAAAACAGGTTTGTCCCCTTTACTAGGTTTAATAGCCTGTATGGTAAATCTCTTTCCGGTAGACCTGTTGGTTGGTTAGTTTGTTCCAGAAGCGACTGTCTCTGTTGTACCAATGCAGCGCATTCAAATACAATGTGGTAGGCTGTTTCCTCCTCCTCATTGCATAATCTGCAGATAGGTTCATCTTTAAAGATTCCGATTCTATGCAGATATTCCCTTAGACAGCCGTGTCCTGTTAACAAGCTCGTCACTGTTCTAAGCTGTACTCGGTTAAGAGCCAGCACATCCGCTGCTAACTGCTGGGATGGCTGCCTCATCATCCGTTTGCTGTGTAACTGCCTTTCAACGTTGTTCCAGTGTACCTGGTGTGCTTTTGTAATCCACTCAGTTACTGCACTACGTATTGCAGTCTTAGGTATCGCCAGACCCGGTTCCGGTCCAGTGAATTGAGTTGCAGAGCCTCTTCTTGCAAGCTTGTTTGCGACTTCATTGCCTGGTATGCCCTTATGCCCCGGCACCCACACCAAAGTAACTTTGTTGTGTTTTGCCAGAGTTTTTAGGTTTTCCAGGCAGTCCCAAGCTAGCTTTGAGGTTATCTGATAGGCTACTAGAGTTTTTAGGGCCGCCTGGCTGTCCGATAGGATGTGTATCAGCTGACCCTTTGGCTCTCTATCCAATGCCCTGCGGGCACATATCTCTATTGCTAGTATTTCCGTTTGTTGCACGGTGGTATATTGCCCTAGTATCACGTATTATTCATGATTTAGGGTTTCCTCATATATACCTGCCCCAGAACCTGTCGTTCTCTTTGACCCGTCTGCGTACCAGATCTGGGTTTGGATTCCAGGTTTCTGTTTTTCACTCCACTCCTCCCAATCTAGGACAACCTTGAATAGTTTATCAAAGGAGAGTTTGGGAATCATTGCATCACAGCCCATTTCAAAAATAGGGTTTGTTATCTCAGTGGTTATTCTGGCATGCCCTGAAGTATTCTGGGTTCTCCAGTTTCCGCCACATTTCAGTCTATGTGCCCCTATTCTTGCCTCCCCCCTTATAATAATAATAATTTGATTGATTAATACTGTTGTTAGTTGCTTCAATATCAATACCTAACAGAAGCATACATTTTTTGCTATGTTTGGGATGATCAAATTAACAAATAGCGTTTGGGGAACATTTTTTCCCATTCAGTTTTGGAGCACCTGGAAGTCTTGCAGCTCGACAACGTCTTTCTAATGCAATGTAGGTATGTTCAATAGGACTATCGTATAGAGAGTTGGCTAGCCCATTCAAGGGCCTCATTATCTGATTAAAATATGTACCTCTTGGCAGTAGATTAGATTAGATTAGGATTAAGGTGCCTATTCGAACTTTGTCCTTATCTTACCTTATCCTGGAAATCGTCCTTTAGTTTTGTCTTCCTCCTACTTTATGTAACTATACGCTGTTGCCTCCTCTTCGCCACTACTAGAAACTTAGTCCACGCCAGGACTTCGCAATAATGTAGCACATGAACTGGGGTTGCTTCCTCCCCTTGTAACATCTCCAGATAACAACAGGCATTGAGGCATGAGTCTACCGGTCACCTAAGGTCTCTAGTAAATTGAGGTTGTTCCTTTAAAAACTTTTTTGTCTGCCTTTGTCCTAGTGATCTTCACCATCATTCTTTGGACTTGTTATGTATCCATTCGTTGATGGACTTTTTAATTTGCGATTTGGTGGTGACGAAGGAAGAGCCAGCTCCTACGAAAGACTTTGACGAGTCTTCTCTGGTCAGATCGTCTGCCGCCCATTTTAATTTCCTTTGGGAACCTACATAGAAAGTGCCTCTCTAGCCTTCCTTCTCTATATAATGGTTCCCATGCCATATTCTGTTTTAGCCCTGTTTAGGAGCCGGAACCCTTTGGTAGTAAGTAAACCATTCTGAAGTAAATACAGTTTAGAATGGCTACCTTATTCCGGTCTATATCACACAAATTGAAACATATTTGCTGATATTACCTTTTTTCTCTTCTAAGAAATATCCGCTAAGTCGTTTTAGCAGTGTATATACACCAGTCAAGAACCCTACACAAACAACCTGAAAATCTATGAAGCGATAATGAATTCTTTCTTCTTTATAATTACCGGAAAACGCTTGTTCCGGAAGAGAAGTTACTTAATTATAGATCCATCCATTATTAGCGAAAAGATGCAGTTCTTAGAACCTGAAACGGCTGGATTAATGTTAAGAAATTTCCATTGCTAGCCTGTCGTTTCCTATTACACGATAATTCAGATTAAAATGTTCTGACAGACAAACGATCTACTTAAGATTCTAATAAAACTTTATAAATAACTGAGAACTAGGAAATAAATACACTCGGGAAAAAATTGCAATTTTTAGGCAATAAAAAAAGTTTCGTGGACTGGCACCGTAAAATTAGTCTCTCTATCAAAATTTATCAATAAAAACGGCATTTTTTCTTACACATGAAATTCTGTAAATGTTTCTGACCATTTATTTCAATTATAGTTAGTTTTTTGGAAAATTGCAGACATTCCTATGGATAAATTACATTATGCTTGCAGACATAAAGATTCATATCAAGATCAAGATCAATATACATATGTATATGGTGAAGACACAGCCTGGATGTGCTGAGAACACCTGCTTCTGGCTAGCTGGCGTCGTCCAAAAGTGTGCTCCATGGGAGGGTGCCAAACTGAAATTCCTGAAAGAAGTCAATCTGCTTAACTGGTGGTGGCTTTGGTCTGTATTCCAGAAACTTCTGAGGATTTGGAAAAGTTCCTATACCGGCTCAAGGTTCAAAACCAAAGCTGAAAAAACGGCTGTTTGTGGTTATAGTTTTGTATTGTTTCTCATAGAGAAATCATTTATAAACATATTTAGTTGTTCCAGGTTTGTCTGGCTAAGTAAGTAATAAGTAAGTAAGTAATTTATTTATTCCAGAATGATCAAATTATACAAAATTGATATTGGAACAGTCAAACAGAAGGAGAAGTACAATCTCAATAAAAATAAAATAAAAATAATAACAATGATCCTGCTGACAAAAGAATTAAACAATAAATAATAACGATAATAACAAAACCATAGTAAACATAAAAGTAAATAAATAGAAAATTTTATAATCTAAATGTTGTACAATTCTGAAATTAAAAAATTCATGTAAGGAATAAAAGCCGTTCGTCACCAGCAACTCAAAAACGTTGTGTTTAAATCGCGAACGAGTTAAAGTTTTCCAGTGCTTCGGTAGCCTATTGAAAACTTTAATTGCAAGAACCTGTGGGGACTGCTGATATAAAGTTAGCCTAGACCTAGGAGTAGCTATATCGCTGCGGCGTCTGGTATTGTATTCGTGTTTATCTTTATTTAGTTGAAAGTTGGTTTAATTGTCAAAAGTGTAGAAGATAAAGATACAAGGCAAAGTAAGTAATTTGTGATTAATACACGCCAGTCTGCAAGACTCTGAATTCTTTAGGTCGGTCAGGCAACGGATAATACATTTCTGGCCAATGAAAACATCCTTAGCCATGGTTGAGTTTCCCCAAAAAATGATACCATAAGATAGCCTACTAAAAACATAGGCGTAATACATCCCAAACATCTGTTGTCGCGTCAAGATAGACTTTAAATTTCGAAAAAGAAAACAAAGAGTTGATTTTGGGCAGTAGGCTCTCACAATGGGTTTTCCAACTCAGAGACCGATCAACCCATACGCCCAAGAATTTAGTGAGATCCGCACTGGTAAGTTGTTTATTATTTAAAGATAGGCTTAAGTAAAAGCCTGACATGGGCTGGAGTTGATAGGGATGGAAACGTAGGTAAGTGCTCTTATCTTCATTGAGTAAAAGCTCATGCATTGTGAACCATGAACACACGTTGCTTAACAAGTCGTTGCAGGTGCTGGCCAAAATATCATCCTCCCCGCCCGTAACCACCAAAGCAACATCATCTGCGCATAAAGTAGTTGAAACTTTGTCTAGTTTCAAAGGGAAATCATTAATAAATACTAGAAAAAGTACAGGACCCAGTATCGATCCTTGAGGAACTCCGCCATTACTAATCACAACATCAGAAGCAAAATTTTTTTGGACATTATTGCTATTGCAGCGGATATTTACATATTGAGCTCTGTTACTTAAAAATGATTCAATCCAGTTTAAAGCAATTCCCCTAATCCATAAGCATGTAATTTCCTCAAAAGAATGGTATGACTCACGCAATCAAAAGCTTTACTTAAGTCTAAAAAAATTCCAACTGGATATGTACCGTTTTCAATCGAAGTAACAACTAAAAGAAACTAATAGAAATCTATAAAAAATTAGTTAGTTCCATTGAAAAGAAGTTAATATTGATTGTCAATGTAACTGGAAGAACATAAACTAACGTAGAACGAGATTATTACCGAATAAATTCCTATTGAAATGTTTATTAATTCTTCTATATACATATTCTTTTAGCTGAAGCTCGTCGTCTTTGTTTCTTATTTATCTTAAATTTTACCTCTCTACACAATACCTACTAGAACGTCGAGCCATCTGATTTTACAATAACAGACAATCAATTAGTACACCTCGAGCTGGGCGATATTATACGCAGGCATTGCAGCCGCTTTTGACGAACCATCTTAATTCGGCTTTTTTAGATGGAAACGAAAGCGGTAAATTTTGAGAATTCGCTCAAGGAAAATTCAATTATGCCACGCCGCCGTGTTTTGCTGGAATTTTGTAGGTGATGCCTGTTCTTTCGCTTTCACCAAATACCATAGAATAAATATTGGTTTAATTACTTTAAAGTGTATCTTGCTAAGAGTGTGCTACGGAATGAAATGGGATGAAGTATAACCAGTATAAATGAACGACAGATATCTCTAGTCTTTATTCGAAGTAGACGATTTATGAAAGATGTTTGTTCTGTAAATGAGAGACGGATGTTCTACGAATATTTAAATTAATTATTCATTTACTCTTGATTTTTACTGTTCGATGGGTAAACGACAAGTACCGCCAAATAGAGGGTCTACAAGTATAAATTAGCAAACGTTGGTTACTGCCTTTCTAAATAATGAATCTATTTACTATAGCTGATAAATTACTGAACTTCTGATGAAAAGAAGTACCTAATCCTGTACTATTAAGTACCTACTTGTATTAGTTCTGTTTTAGGTCATTTTCATGTAAATTTTTGTGAGAAATGTAAGTGAGCATGATATGACAATTATTGCCTTCATTGAAGACGGATTTTCGTTTAAAACAGTGGGAAGAACAGACATCCCCCAAGAAACCCTGTCTTTGCTTGACCAAAAGCAACTTATAGATTGGTTGAACATCTGGGACATCGGGAATATATAGATTGGGATTTGGACAACTGGAAGAGAGTCCTGTTTACTGATGAAGCTAGAATACGCTTAAAATCTCATGGACGCACTGTTTTCTGGAAGAAACCACGAGAAGGATGCAGGCAAGAATGTATGGTTCCCAAAGTGCTCTTCTGTGAAGGGTTAATAATGGTTTGAAGTAGCATTTCTTTCGCAGCCCATAGACATTTCACACCTGTTGCGCATTAAATAGGTGAGATTTTTTTTTGCTTATGGATGATAACAGTATACCACAACCAACCCGAACGATGTTAGGATTCATGATTGTGACAGAATACATTTAAGATCAGCCCAAACGACTTAATAAAGGATGAAATCCTGCTTCTGAAAACTTGGTTCAGCTGGAAAATGCAGCTGTCGAAGAATGGTATAACCTTTCCCAACATTTTGACATCATTTTTTTCTATAGCACGCAAGGAGGCTTGATGGAAGTTATTCGCTAAAATTTGGTTCAATAAAATGTGGTTTGCCACTTTTGCCCATAGTGGCAATATAAATTGATCCGATGGAGGCAATTATATAACATATGATTCAAAATACTTTCTATAGGCGGTGGCTATGAATTACGTATATTTCAAAAACGTATGGCTTAGCTAATACTATTTACTTATCTGTGAAATGCGATTAATTTTAAATGTCAGAATTCTGGTTAGCTGAAATGTTGTATTATCGTTGGTAGTCACTTATTACATTGAATTAGAAAAATGGTATTTAAGTGATCAACCGATTATGTGTATTTAAAACCGTATGGCTTAGCTTAGACTGTCAGACGAACAAGTAAAGCAGTCGAAGTCGTTAGGTCAGTGACAGTCATTGAGTTGACAACCCGTCAGACCGAATCTGACTCGCCCTGTCAAATGCGATTAATTTTAAATGGCAAAATAATGTAAGTATTGTGGTATTAGCAAATAATAAATCTTCTTTTCCACGGTCGGGAGTAGAAATCAGTTTCTATAACATCAAAATTAAAACAGAACTAGTCGATTATTCCCAAGGGAGTTTACATTATGGAGAACATTGAAATTACTTTTTGACATTTAAATTAAATGACATGTTAATAACGGCCGGTTGCACCGCTTATGATTAACTCATGATTAAATTTTAAGCATAATTAAAATTGAATTTACATTGCACCGACACTTTAACTAAAAATAATTTGTAATTATCTTTAATTCGTACTGAAGGTATGAATTAACTCGGAATTAAACTGTGCGCAAGCGCATACCTATTCGAAATGTATTTGCATATTGTGTATGCCGTGTATTAAAGTTAGGTTTTAGTGAAACTTTTTAATTGCGACAATTTTCTGGAAATTCTATAGCTGCTTGCTTCCTTGTCTCTCGTTTTGTATTATTATAAAATCTTTTAAGCACATCGGCCGACCGGTGTGTATATGCCACGGCATTAAATTCCTTTTCTACAATTTCCAAACTTCTTCTTTGTGCTTCCACGACACCACACCAGTTTCTTTATTTTCTATTAGATACATGTTTATATTTTTTTATCATACTTAAGCATGTGAGCTTCTCTTCGTTGGTAAAATTTGTTGATCTCGCGCGCTTGTCACTCATTTTGTAAATAAAATACAAATCAGGACACTGTTAGAACTACTTAAACCAAATCAATCCAAATTAATCACAACAATGCAACATAACCTGACATAACCCTTACGGCAATGCAATGCCGGGTAAAATGACGCAGCCGCATTGGATATTTTCATGATATTGGGACATTGTTCCCAATATAAACACAATTTTTGGCTAAAAACTCTACTTTGAGAATTACCAACCTATATTTCTATCGCAAACTTTTTAATTTACTAACCATTAATTAAATTTGCTTGGTGCAATGCTAATCATATTTAATTCATAATTAAATTTAATTTTTAATTACTTAATCAAAATGTTAATCGTAGGCGGTGCAAACGGCCGTATGCGTTTTTAAGTTAATGAGACCGTGGAAAAAATAGTATATACCATTTGGGAGAGATGCTATTTTGTCCTCGGTGCATTGTAGCCCTCGGGCTTCAAATTGCACCTCTGCCAAAATAACGCATTTCTCTCCCTTATAGTATAATATACTATTGTACATATGTTCCCCTACCTTTCTTTGGTTAAACACTTCCAGTATCTCGAAATGTATTTACCAGGTAACGAATGTTATTATAAAATACGGGCTTCATCGATTATTACGTCTGCATATTTCAAACGAAAGTCCTGTAAACATGGTTGACTTCTATACTTCCATTCACCATTTTCGATACATCCATTGCCAAAGTATGACTCAATAATGAATGCCTTTTGTTGATCAGTAAACACCATTTTTCTAATTCAATGTAATAAGTTACTGTCAACGACACTATAACATTCAAGCTAACCAGAATTCTGACATCTAAAATTAATCACCTTTGACAGATAAGTGAATGATATTAAGCTAAGCCATACGTTTTTCAATTATATGTAATCCATGGCCACCGCTTATAAAACGTATTTTGAATCATATAGTATAATATATTTCACGAAAAAGTATGGTCTTTCATATGCTTTGAATATGGTGGCTATTCGTTGGGACATGATTTATAAGTTTGTTTGTCGTAGTCATCAAATCTTTCAGAATTCATTAGAAAATTTAGATTTCCATAGATTTCACGAGCAATCGAGAAGTCACACATGACACCACAGACACATAGCCAGGTAAAAAGAAGCAGATCCAGCAATAGGAAGCAACTATAAAAACTTTTGACCGGATACAATAATAGAAAATGGTAGGTGGTGATAAGAAGGACGAACGCACTGCCAAGGGGGAGGGACAGGGAGAGGGATTGCGGAGGGGAGAGGTTGATTTCCTTTTTAATTATAACATTTATTCAAAGCATGCCCCACCTAAATATTACATGCTCCTACATATCTAGTAACAATGTGTATGCTTAAAACTAACTTATTTACAGATTAAGTGTAGGTGCGATTAGTTACTGAATACAAACCAAATATTAAATCTGAATTGACACAATTTTCACAAATAGTTTCAAATTTTTTGCGCTTCTACAAATTTTATGAAGTGTCTTTTATAGAGTTGTATCACATCCCCTCTCGGTATCGGCCAATTCCACGTCCTTGGTCCTAGTCCCTTCCTTAATTCATTACGGTTCATTTCTAGCAGTTTGCACTCATCAGTTAGATGATCAATAGTCTGAGATTCTGCTCCACACTTACATTTTCCATCATCTTTTATTTTGAATCTCTTATAGTAGGTAACTGTTTAATTTTGCACTTAATGTAATTGTTAAATTGGGTGAGTAAGGCAGTTTAACACTCAGTCTGCTAACAATATTCGGGAAGAACGTTCTTGACACAGACCATTTGTCGCTGCTGGACCACAAACTTTCCCACTTTCTAATTAGTTTTTCACTGTTTACGACAGCCCGTTTTCTTTATCTAGCTACTTCTTCTTTTAAATCTGTTGGAATTGTCTTCATTGTATTATAAATCGTCGCTAAATATTCTAATTTGATAGTTATTGGCGTATTACCCGTGAGAACGCATGATGCATCATACGATATTGTTCTGAAACTTTTCAATATTTTTATTAATATTTTAATTAATCTTTGAATGTTTTTTAATTTGATTTGGTTCGATCTTCTTTGCAGGGCATCTATCCAGGCTGACACACCATATGCCAGTATTGGTAGAATCGCCCCCTTGTAAATTGTGTCCAATGCGCTTTTTCTGAGATTTTTGCTAATCTTGCTAATGCATGAACAATTTTTCCGCATTTTTCTGCAATATAGCTGACGTGTTTATCGAATCTTAATTGGTCATCTATTTGGATACCCAAATATGTAATGACGCGACTTTGTTTTAGTTTGCCATTGTTCAGGAATACATCAATTTCCCTCCCCAGTAACGATTTTTTCCTAGTGCTAGCATAAGTTGAGGTTTTGTTTCGTTAAAGTTAACCTTGTAATTTGCCCATTCCATTACTTCATCGGGTTCAATATTACCCCTGTTTTCTGCTTCCAGCACCTTTTGTAAGTATTACTACATGGTCTGCAAATGCTATTATTTTGGTATTCTTCGAATAATTCAGATTAAGTAGCGAGTTATACTGGATGTTCCAAAAACCAGAACCGCAGGATGAACCCTGGGGACTCTGTGGTAAGTTTTTCATCAATTTTGAAGCCTGCTAGCTGCAAATTTGCTAGCCTATTGGAGAAATAACTGTTAGATAGTTCCTACAACTTTTTGGACACTTTTAGTCTTTTAATTCTTAGTATGACAGGCCACCACGCGGCATTAAGCGCTCCTTTCACATCTAGGCTGACCATAACCACCACATCACCCACAGGGGGGTTGAGTAGAACTTGAATAGTAAAGACAAGACAGACCAAGCCCTGAATAAACGTGGTTTTAGTAAACCTTGCAGAAAGCAAATCGTATACAAACACTGTAAATGACACCAGAACCAATAACAATACCAAAGATAGGGTAGAATTATGCGGCAGATTTAAGAAAATTCTACTAACAATAAGCGAAGACACCAAAATTAATACTGTAGACCGTCGGAATTCAGGAACGTAGATTGATTTTGACGTACAAAGAAGTCCATTAGCGAAGTAATGGTAATTTTTAAGAAGTCAAACAGTATATTGTCATCAAACTAAGTCACAAATCAAATTCTTCAGATTATGGACATCGAAAATTTATATATACACGGTGTCCACAAAAATGCGGATAAACTCCAGGTAGAGCTATTCTTTATTTAATTCTGAGTCGATAATCTTAATTGAAAAAAGTTGTAAGGTTCTTCCTCAAACCACAAGAGCTGCTCAAAGAAAGTATAAATTTGGCAGCATCTAATCAGACAAATACGTGACAGTAATCATAACATCTATTTTGATTTACTCAGATTAGTAAAAGTATTATGTGAACTTAGGAGTTTATTAAAATTAATTGATATTAGTATAAAAACTTATAGGAGTTGCTCGCCAGCCATTTATGGAGAACCTTCTCTGATTTCCAGTTTCCCTGACTGCCTTCGGATTTTCATCCACTCATAAATGAAAATTATGGTTATTAAAAATCCCATCTCCCGTCAACAAACATTCATCGCTCCAGAGAACATCCAATAAGAAGTTTGGTTCAGATTGGTTTCTCTTTAAAATCTATTGCAGAACGTTCTTCTGTGCACATTATCATTAATGTACATACAAGGATTGCACATCTCGTGTATGAAATGGACACAAAAGACTCTGATAATACTAAATGTACTGTAGTTTTACTAGGAATATCCAGTTTCCGGGCTATCTTGTGCTGGACGTTGGATATTTATGGACGCTCTCTAGGTCTGCCACTGTTGTGATATTTGGGTATAAATGTGCCAGTGATACAGTCAGAATGTATTTGTAGATGGCTGTCGCGGTTGTGCGTACCGTACTTAGTATTCTGCTTTTGCCCCCTTTGCATTACCTTTGCAAAATCCGAATACCATGTATGTACCTACATATTAGCTTATTTTCCAAAACTACACGTTCTACACTTGTACCAATGACATAATACGTCGACTAATTTGATCATACAAATTCGAAAAACGTCAAAAATCAGTATCTAGTTTTTAAAATGAAACAAACAATCCTTTCGTACCACGTTGTCATATGTATTTACTTTAGAAAAATGCCATTGACGATCTGTTATAAATGGAAAATATCGGTGTCATCGATTAGCTACGTCTATGCAGGTTGCACAATTACACTTTCAAATTTGACCATAATGATTTTTCATTGGCAATTTTTTTTTTAATTTTTTGGCAATTCCTCTAAATTTTTGTTATACATTTTGGGATGTGATGACCTTGGCTAGCCAAAGGAAGGACCGTACAGCTTTTTCGAAATAAGATTATCGACTCAGAATTGAACATAGAATCCCTCTACCTGGCGTTTATCCGCATTTTTGAGGACACGGTGTATATGTTCGCGACCAAAGGTCTCTGGAAAAAGGACCACCAACGAAAGAATTGCAAGAGCCACGCATGATACTTTCTTGACTCTACGTACATAAATCACCAGTACATAGAACCATATTATTGGTTCTGTGGAAGGTATTGGTTCAAGGAAGAAGGTAGTGATCAAAATAGTCCTAGACAATATTGTACAAAACAAAATTGTAACTTCAACAAGATATCGGGAGCTTATGGTAGTAGAAAGAGGAACATACCATGCGCTTACGTGAGCTGCTATCTTTCACGGCAAAATTTTGGCCAACTTGTTTATGGGAAAATACATCTTGATTCTTCACTTCACTAGGGATGGTTCTAAATAGGTACTTAACCCTTAAGTTGAACCACGCTATACTATGACGTTTCAAACTCTTGTAATTCTTCATACCTAAGATCTTCAAAGCTTTCTTGGTTATATTTATGTTAACTTTCTTATTTATCTAGAGGTAAAGCTAATACATATATTAAGTCCTTTATTTTCCTCCAAAATAATCCTGTCTACAATTTTCTCGGGAGTACTAAACCCTCGTTATAAATCTAAACAGGTATCATCGAAATTCTGAATAAACTTTTATCTGAGTATTTTGCGCTAGCAAACATTTCTCGGTGCCTGTTTTGTTCTGCCTCATTACAGGATCAGTTCGCAAGAATATGTGATGAATAATAGCTGATTTCTAAGATATTCCAGTGTGGTAAATCTATCTGATACCAAATTATATTATCGATGTGGACAAGGACGATCATAGAATTGGGTAGGTACTGGTACTGTAAAAGACTGCATGCTCTAATAATTATTTAGAGATATTCTAGGCGCTATTGAAACATATATATTTTTCACTATTACTTTAAATACCAATTACTTCTCTTGTCATTTTTAAGAAATATCTTCAAAATCTTTTAGGTAGGAAGTGTATTTCTCTTAAGCAGTTTGGCCTAGTTCACAGTAAGTAGCTAATCTATAATTTTTTCGCCGAAAATATAAATTTACAAAATCCTCAAATCAAAGAAATGTGAACATCAATTTTATAGTGCAGTATAAGTTGTTACTTTATACGTATACTAAAATTCTCAAGAAATTAATTTCCATTTCTTCTTAGTACTGAGATAATAAAATACCATTTCCAAGCAGATAGTCCTGTCAACGTAATGTCAACTGGCTAATGTTGCTAAGAAACCACTGCTGTTACATCTAATCCTTCGTGGTACTTCATTTAATTGACTTCACCTGGAAGCCTCATCATGCTATATTTTCGACGATATCACAAGGCCGGTTCTTCGTGCCACCCACACAGAAATCTGCTCTTACGACTAACACCGCTGTACTCTCTTTTAAGCTGAATTCCACTGTAGTTACAAGCTACTCGCTATTCGGAAAAAGGGGAGATTGTTGTGTCTAATGACGCGACTACACGTCGTGGGCATCCTCTTTGCCCCAGCGCCAGCGGCAAGGATCGCACGTTTAATGAAAACAAAAGACGTACAGGCGAACCAATAAAATTATTTTCTGGCTGACATTATTTACTCTTGGCTTCCTAGGTTGTCGTTTGAACGTGGCAAGAATCTTTGCTGAGGATAATACGTAATAGAAAACGCAAACGAAATAGGATTTACAATGCGAGGTGTCCGACGGATGTGCTTAGAAGACGAAAGACGTAATTCGTGTTGTATTGTTAAAAATAGAAATAAATAAATTTAAATTACGCAAGTTAGGGTTATTTTGTTTTTATTTTTATGTTATAATAGTTTTGCTGTTAAATCGCAGTCTTCGCTTATTCATAAATCGAGATTATGCTCTAATAAAGCTTTGGTGCGAGCGCGTAATCAAACAGGTAGATTTAATTAATTCTATTAGATAGATACCAGCTGAATCAAAAGCGAAAGAATTCAATCTGCCGTAAGAGCCATATTTCTCTAAAAATATCATCGCGAAATTTTATATATTTATGAAGAAATTTTCCTCCAGTAATCTGAAGATGCCACAATGGCTAACTTTCGCTAAAAACTTTTGTGAAGAAACCTTTTTCATGTAATGAGATCACTCTACAGTCTCTTTCCACTATGACTTGTGGATCTACTGCGGATCTCTATTATCTAGACCACCCGATCTAGCTTTGCCTTTTTTTATTAGCCTCTCTAGTTTTTTCGAGGATGTCTTTATATGGCTAGTCGTATCTGGGTATGATTCTCCAATCCATTCTAGCCTCAGTCTGGCTAGTCCCTCGCATTGACATAAAACACGCCGCCATACTTTTTCTTCTGTCTGACAGATTCTGCGCAGATTGTCAGACCAAGTTTGGTCTTTATTCAGAAGGTCTTCTGAGAATTTGAGCATATGCTCTGTACTGAATTTCTTCACCTGTCCTTGTCCTGGAAGACTTTTCCACAATTGCAGAGCTTTTCGTGGTTCCACACTATTGTATGAGTCCGACTAATTACTTGTAAGTTCCGTCCTCGGCCAGAGTATCCTGTTTCGCATTACCTTCAATACCTTTGTTGTGCTATCCCAGCTGGTTTAGTGTGCAAATGTAATCCCAAATTGGCTGTGATGTGATTTTGGTGGGTTCAAGGTCAGGTAAGATCTACTGGAGTAGTTTCTACGGCTTCCGTGACACACAAGCATGCTAGCATTTATAGGCCATTTAGGAACCTTATTACTCCGGTCTGTTGGGTGTTTAGTGACCACACCACTGACCCCCACCTTTACATATAACCATAGAGTCATCTATGGGCTTAGTCCCCAATTTCTTCGACACAGTTTTTTGTATTTGCTGATGGACATCGATGCTTTATTAGTTATCTTTCTTGGTGAGTTTTTGGTCAAAGGAAACGCCAAAATATTTTGATTCTTCGGCCATTGCGATTTCTAAGTCCGTCAACCTTACTGGATTAAGTCCTCTTACGTCTCTCTTTTTTGTAAAAGTGACAATTTGTGTCTTCATGGCGTTGATAGAAAGCTTTCCTTGATTACACCATTTGTTCACACAATTTGTGCGATATTAACTTAAACTACTACATCTACTTCCAGTAGGATAGTAGGAAGAAATGGATTTGAGTGGAGTGGATTTTGGTGGAATTTGAGCTGAGGATGACGTTGCACTGTAACCCAATGAACTATTGTGTGTTCTGTATTTGTACACACCTTCCAAAGCCTCGTTGGCTCTTTGCTCTATTAGTTTTATCCACTCTCTCCAAAGGCGTTCTGATTCTGGAACTAAGTTGTCTCTGAAAATGTGCGTTGTAAATGAGGTTTAGCACAGAGAGCTCCCTTATTTCAAATAATTAGAGTTGTTCGGTTTAAGCGCTTCGATATCCCTTATTGATGGTTGACGGAATTTGAATCTGCTTATCTGAAAATATGATAATGCTTGGTGGGGGGAGAAGGGGCCATTGTTAGCTGCAATCTTGTTATATTTCTTTGGAAGGGCATTAGTCCTTTGATGCAGCGGTGGAGCTATTCCTGAGAGTATAGACATCTGTGAGTTGGGGTTGCTTTTACGTATTCTGCCTGTGACGAGCCTCATAGCTAGCCTCATAGCTAGCTGTAGCACCTACCAGACACAGTCAGTAACAAGTTTTGTTATGCGGAAGATATAGCCATAGCTTTTTCTCAGAAGAATTTTGAATATATAGAGCACATCCTTACTAGCCATCCGATAGCTCTTAATTACTTAATGCAATGAAGGCTAGTGCCTAGCTCCAAGAAAACTGAGATTTCTTGTTTCCACCTGAGTAATAGACTAGCTAAACGTGAACTCTAAGTGAAATTTGGGGTTAAGCCCTAAAGCTTAACCCCCTAGAAAAAAATACCTCAGAAACTGCGCCTGTCTAATTGAACAGTCACCACACCAAAGAAATGTGAAGCAATAAGCATGATTATAGGTTTACTCCAGTTAGGATTTTTTTGGATAGCATGATAGAACTGTCATAAAATATTATACCAAAGAATCGTTATTAAGAAATTGTATGTATCTATTATTATGCGTTTTATTTACTAACGAAGCAACTCTTCATACACTTTAAGATTCATTCTAATTGCAATTCAAATTACGAATTACAAAACCAAGAATTAGTACGTTTTACTGTCATACTGTCATATGTCACTGCTTACATATAAATTATCGTACCCGTAGCCATTTTTAATCGCGTTACTGGGTATAGATTGATCAAAACAAAATATTTTAACGCCGTTTTGACACTTCTGGTTTTGATTAGACATCCGCACCTCTACATTTCAAACATATCCCCACAATAAACATTACAGTTCGTGGAAGTGCTTATTTCGATCACATCTGAAGGGACGTAAGCTAAAATTATACAACAGGAACCCAGAAATGTAAGTGCAGGGCAATAATGAACATAATTCAAAACCAATATTCCGTCAAATGCGTTGGCATGTGAATTGGTAAGTGCACGTTTGACTTCATAATACAGTAGTTGCAATTTCGCTTTTTTTCTTCTCGTAGCTGTATTTGGCTGATGCTAGTCACAATATTTGCGATCGGAAACCAAATAGCAGATACGAAGGAGTCAGTTAAACGTAGCATCTACTTAGACGAAGTGGCGGATTTCGCTGATGTCGTCGAGCCAGAATCTAACGAATTGGGCTCGAATACAGCGCAGCCAGTTCGTAGAGAAGCCAGACCGTCTCTGTTTAAGACATTAGATAATGAGCAAAATAAATGGGGTGGCAGTACGCTCAGGGTAGGTCTGGAAGCGTTACAAAATTCTGACAATGGAATGGCCCTTAAGGGTATTGAAGATTCTAAAGCAGAAACAGGGCCAAAAAAACGCAGTGTATCTAAAAAATATTCCAACCTATTGGAATTGAAGTATCATTATGCGAGAGGTTTGCCAGTTAGGAGACATATGAATCCAGCCTCCTTTAATGAAGGAGCGAATAAAAAGGTTTCAAACTCGGAAGTAAATCAAAAATCTAGGGGTGATCGTACAGAAAGGGAAGATTATGAAAAGAAATCTAAACGCAACTCACTTAACATTTTACCAATAATTTCGGCACAGAATCCTTATATTAGTGGATTAGCAGACGCTACAAACGATGCTTATTTAAAGATGAGAAATTATGCCGCTACGTTAATGGTTATCTTAACGACCAGTCCTCGACCAGATGCAAAAGTGAATGAAGAACGGCCTACGACTGCAGCTATAAGCTCTGAAACGATTGGACGTTCTCCAGTTACATCTAGTGTTGAATCGTTGCAAAGTTCCAGTACAGAGCTCACAACCCAACAGAGTAAACAGAGTCACATTAGAGACACATCTTTAAAGAAGCACTCGAAACAAAAGAAATCTAAGAAACATAGAAACGTTGAGAAAGGAGATGAATTAAACGGTTCGATAAAACGACGAAAAGTAAAGAAGGATGTTTTAAATCTGGGAACAAAACTGAGCGAACCAGCTGCGTTAGGGTTGGTGAACACAATCCCTGTCGTCAACACTATTCCAGTAGCTAACGCTGTACCTCTAGTCAATAATGTTCCAGTTTTAAATCCGGTACTGAATTCTGTGAATGCCGCTCCCGTAATGAAGACGATACCATTGGAATCTATTCCTTCACAAAGTTTTATTCCAGCCGCAACCAATATACGACAAAGCAATGCGCCCAGCATATCTGCGAATGACAAACCTGATCAAGCTTCGCCTAATGCGCGTCAAAACAATGTGCCAGTTTTGGACAGTAGTGCCAGACTAAATACCGATACAAAAGCGGCGACTCGAGGCCCCGTTCTCATTAAAAACGTACATGCCATGTCTTCCCACAACCCGAATGCTGAAATGCTTCGCGAACCTCAACGTTTCGGCAGTTCCAGGCAGAATTCCAGCATAAAACATGGAGTAACCAACATTGTGAAGAAGGTTACCACCGAGAATCCTTTATTGTGGGAGAATAATCTGTTGAAGGAAGTCAATATTAAAGTAAAAAGGATCAGCGGACCGGAAGAAACCGTGGTACAAAATCAGGGAAGGATTGCGGCTGATGAACGTAAAGAAATCCCTATAGTAACGGATCCGGATAACATAGAGATTAGCAGCAAGATGCTGACGCCACCTCCTAGCAGTACTTCATCTAATAGCTGCGTAATGAATAAGTCAACGCAAACTGAAGATGAACAATGTAATGAGGAGGATGACGATGAGGGAGTTGACGAGTGTGGAGCTTCTGAGAGTGGTGTCAACAACACCTGCGGAGGAATCAGCCCACCAGTCAGCGATACAAGTGCACGTTACGCCAGACAGGTAAAGTGACTATACTTGTAATGTAGAAATGCCGCATTTTATTGAGAGGAATATTGAGAGCAATATTGTTGAAGCTTAAATTGTATGCACGATATTTTCTTGTTAACCCAGGAAAAGTAGTCTTTGTACCTAATTAGAGGTTGACTTTATTGACGTTTATGTTTGACTGATCTTTTGTTTACTATTCCCAAATCCGTAATTCTGTTAATCCTGTTTTCCTGGTGGGTAATACTCAGGACTTGGGAAAATGTTATATGTAAAGAGATTTAGTTACTTTTAATTTTCGCTTTTGTAAGTGATGTTCCCATTTTCACAATCGCCAGTGATCCTAGAACTAGGGTTGGTGAAATAAAAACTTCATGCTCACTAAGTTATCAAGAGCTAATTCTGGTGGATGTTTTTTAGGGAGTACTTGACAGATCTTGTTTATGTTACTAAGACATAATGGACAAATTTTCCTTCTAGAATTTCGCAAAATATATTAAATAATTCACAATTAAAACGGAGAAAAAAGATTTTCTCCTCTTTATTGATAATATTCAAAATATTTTAAATTTTTCCAGATTGTTCTAATTATTCTGAACATGATTCAAAATGTTAAGACTTCTAATTTCTACTCTCTTTAATTCGTAAAAAATTGAAAAATACACATTTCCGCTAGCCTTTCTCTGAATTTTGGAACAACTTGCAAAATTTCGAAATGTTATAGACAGAAATCTAAGGATGGGGTCATCTGACTCCTTCTGTATTGGTTGTAAGCATGATAATGTCTTCTTCCTTTAGTCTTCTTCAGAAATCTGATTGGAAAATTCGAATTGTTTAGCAAGTTTTACGTTCTCCAAAAAAAAGGCAAAGTTATGGCACCACAATACAGTAAAGTTTATTTACTGAAATATTTGTAAGACTTAGCTATTACTAATTAATTCTTCTTGAATTCGACGTGGGTCAATTTTTTTTCTATCCACTTATCACTGTTCATACTGACAGATTTTTCAGGATAACTGAACTAATTCTTCATGGTCCGACATTATTGTTATACACACTCTTGGTGCATCTAACTGTGCAGTTTCTGTTCCATTGACTTGACGGTTTTTCGTAGTAAGTTCTTCTAAGTGTTGTTGAAGTGATGCCGTTCTTCACTGTTGACGGTTTTATTCTTTTCTATCTCTATGGTTTCCTTGATGAGTCTTCTTCCGTAGCAATTGATAGTACTTCCACCAGGTCAATTTTCGCCCGATATCCTACATGTCTTCTGCCACCTGGCGCTTCTGTCAATATTGCATCCCTCTCGTGTTCCTTTATTCTAGTGTCAATAGCTTTTCCTTTTTGTCTGAGGTAGCATTTCCCGCATTGATATATTTTGTAGATACCCTCTTTGTGCTTCTTGGCAATCTTATCATTTGCGGTCAGTAGGTACAGCTGAATCGACGTTGCAGTTTTAAGCGTACTTGTAAGTTGTGTTTCTTCAAATTCGATCTACTTTTTCTGTGGCTCTCGCTATGTATAGTAAACACGCCATCCCCTCCGTGGTTCTGTAGTTGTTTCCAGTGACGTCTTCATTTAGTGGCTTTCCTTATGTCGATGTTACTGTACCCATTCTTTTTCAGTGATTTTTCCAGATGCATCTTCTATTTAAAGCTTGTATTAATCATTTCTTCTGCATTGGATGATAGTGAGAGTTTGCATGTTGATACGTATTTGTGTGCGTTCTTTTTCTGCATACTGCGTGTTGTGGCATTCCCTCTTCTGTTATGTCTTAAGCATAACATCCAGGAAGAAGACATTTCCATTTTTCTCTTTCTCTATAGTAAACTCTAGGGCTGGATGCTGTGAATAGATGTGTTCCAAGATCTGATTTAGATTCTTTTTTCCGTGTTGTCTTATTGCAAAACTATTGTCGTCATATTACTGCCAGCACTTCAGTCTCAAATTGCTGGTCTTATGGCTTCTTCTTCAAACGCTTCCATAAACAAGTTAGCTATAGTGGTAAAGGGTTTCCCATCACTCTCCGTTTTTCTGCTTGTAATATTTTGCATCATTTAGGAAATCTGTCCTAGATAAGCGTTGGATGCACCAAAGGCGTCTAAAAGAAGAATGTCGGACTTGGAAAAGTCAATATTTCGGTAAATATGTTTTGCTGGCTCCTGAAATAGAATTAACTTTACTCGCATCGTTTTTTTTTTCATTAATTTGAAGATGCGTTGTACGTTTTATGGGTTTTGGGGGGTTTTGGGATTGAATGAACCAACTTATATGAACCATTCTTCCATTATGAAATTCTGGCTCTCTTTGCTGACAGATAGCTCTTCACGATTGCTAGAGACGTTTTCTGGATTTTAGGTAATGAACCGCGTCAAAGGTTTTTGGCTCCAATTAAATCTTTTGATTAGAAGTCGTGGAATCCAACAGAATATTAACCTAAACGCATCTAGTTTATTCTGTAGGATCGCTTGGGATTGGGATTTTTGAAATACAATACATCAATGTGTTTTTGAGTGACTGCTGTCCTAGGGAAATCAGTCCAAAGATTTTCATAGACGAATATTCCCGAACGATACCCTGAGACCCAAAAGCCTATTGTACTCCCATAACATTTTAGCCTTTTAGACTTGGCAACGTCTTGAGAAAGAAGTTCACAAACTGGTTTTCAGTTAATTTACCTAGAGAGATTTTTTACTTAATTTGGGTTTGTTGAGCCGAGGATATACGCAGAATTTCTTTTATCCTCCCACAGGTTTTTCACTTGTAAAAGGTATGCTTACTCACTGGCTCAATTACCAGTTCAGTTTGAGGGCTTTGCGGTTGACTATCACCAGTAAGTGCTCATTCGAATCTTCTCGAAAATAAGCACTGGCATATGTCACTAACACTAAACACACTACGTATGTATTTTGGCTGCTTAAAGTGTTAATGTTTAGTGCCAGTGCTTATACTGTTATTGTCAGTGTGGGGTGGAGAACATCTTCGAGCGGATTCATAAAGAACTCGTACTTCCAGTCCAAACTCTAAGTGTTCATTCATTCGTTTGAAAGCCTGCAGTGTTCAAGATAAATAAAGCTCTCAATAACAGAGGTATTATGTCTCAAAAGAAAAATAATGCAACTATTATTATTGTTTTTGATATTTGGGGCTTGTAACTTTTATTATTGATTATTTGCATAACTTATGATAATTATGATGGTCATGTACAAGAAAATTTTGCGTTGTGACTTAATACACAATAAACTTTCTCGGTATACTACGCGTTAACCGTAATCATTCCATGCAGCACACTTACAAACGCTTTGTTGTTATTTTAGGCTAAACATGGCAATCAGTTAGGAGGCTTTCAAGGAATCACATCATTTACATCTCCATACATTCCACAACATTCATTACACGTACAGAATATACGATCCCACTCTACACGTAGAGTTCGTCCTAGAAAACCAAGTTTGAAATCTAGACTTAAAGTTAAATCACGCATTAAAAAGACCAAGAAAAAACCGAAAAAGTCGAAAAAAGAGATAGATTGCTCATTATACTTTGCACCAGAAGGAGTACAAGAAACCACTACTACATCCACCACTAACAGACACAGCGTATTGTTTGAAGACCTACAGAAAAAACAGGGCAAAAAACTTAAATTAGTTTCGTTGAATACGGATACGGGCCAGTTGAAGGAAGCCACTACATTGTCGTTTAACGCGAAAGCACTAGGTCATTCGACGCGAAAAAATTCCAATTCCACTTCCACTACGAATTTAATCACATCATCGACTACACCACATTCCAGAATACCGTCCATTAATGTTGACGAGAACGCTAAAAAAGTCACCGTTCACACTACAACTACAGACTACGTACCAGTGCATGAAATTCCTGCATTGGGCTTTGACGCTAAACACCTGAGCCATTCGAATGCAGCGAAAAATAATTCTAGTACGACGAAATCTTCAACTACAAAAACTTTTGCAAGAGATACAGAGAAAGTGCCGACTTTTATACCGCAGACGAATCATAACAAGTTGGTGTCGTATAATAAGGTTAAACCGTTGAAAGAAATGCCCGTATTAAGTTTAATCGCGAGTGCATTACATAGTACACCCAGCACCTTCGATCCTTCACCAGCTGATGCTAAAGAACTCAGCATGCCAATGGAAATCACTACACTGAAACCAAAACCATTAACGCAAACTTACACTTACACTACCGAATGTATAGTCATTGTAAAAGACATTAAGGAAGCAGATAAAAAACATAATAAACGGAGACGCAGTAAAATCAAAAAGAGACGTGAATTAAATTAAGCTTTTCAGGCGATTAGTTTAAATCTATCAGTGATAATTTTAAAATTGTATTTCTTCTAGTTGTATTTCCTACAAAACAATTATCATTAGTTCTTTAAATTGTCGCTGCATACTGGACACTCTATTATTTTTTTAGGCGGGTCAAAATGATACAAAGGCCGGAGACACTGAAGAATGTCCGAAATTCTTCACGATACCTGTCAAACAGCTCCACGACGGTCTAAATCAGGCTATCAGTAATATAAACGCTCCAGAGCATAAAATCAACCTAAATGGCTCAGAATCGCATACTGAACCTGTGCAGGAAATAACTGACCAAGAAACAACTACACAATCCACAACACAAGAAACACAGACAGATAACACGACTCAAACTACCATCGCCGGCAAAGTCAAAAAAGAAGCGAAGAAGCATAGCAAGAAGAAGGGCCATCATAAACACAAGAAAAAAGGTAAACCGCAGAAGAAAGGGCACAACAAGCATCATCACCATCGTCATCCGCATCACCATCATAGATCTGACAGGAATATAGAAGATAACTCATTTGATAATTTAGACGGTGAAGAAAGGTGGGAAGCTCAGAAGAAATTGCAGCGGTTAAACCGGGATTTATTTGTTGCCAACGAATTAGAAGCGTTGCTAGATAAGTTAAGCGAAGAAACAGGTAATGAAGCCGAACGGAGTTACAGATCAAAAAGAGAAGATGAATCTAGGGAGGAAGAAAGTGCAAATTTTTATAAACATCAAAATTCTCAATATCCTAAACTATTGTCGGATGGAAGTAGTAATAGCGACGAACTGAATCCAGTAAACGAAGCTACCAACGATGATAAAGCGAAGCGGTTTTTGTTTTTGAACAAGAAAAGGGAGCGTAAGAAAAAGAAAAGTAAGAGCATCTGGAAACAACTGTTCGGTCTGCATGAGAACGATGACAATCGTTTTTTAAACCAGAACTTTCCAAATTCCCAGTACGCGAATTATCCGAATTAAATGATCAAAATTTACGTAGTGCTCAAGATAAATCTATATCGTTCCAAAACAAATCGGTAATACCACGGGACCTGAATATGATTCTAAATTTCGACGATGATAAAAAAACCACAACGGACGAAGATGATATTGCGATAACCTCAGCGAAGTTTATAAATTCACCCGAAAAACAAATTGGCAAGCATGCTGCCGATCCGAAACCTACCTCAGTAGCTTCGTTATACGAAGAATGCGCCCAACTAGTTCAACTTACTGAGTCCGAGTTAGAGGCAATGCGGGCAACAAATTCTACAGAAGAGACTCCAACTTCTTCCACTTCTATTTATGATGCGATCCTACGTCCTTATACGGTCACTACTACCCCGGCTCCAAATACTACGGATGACACTGCAGATGAAACTGATCCTCCCACTACCATGAGAACAACCACTACTACTACGGAAGCAAGCACTCCAAGCTTTGCAGAACCGGCGATAGATCCCAATGAAATTACTGAATTAACTTTGGAAGCCGAGTCAAACAACACTGGAATGACAAAACATGTAGCTGAAAGTACTACTACATTACCCAGAACTGTTGTTATTAAGAAAGGAAGCGAAATGGTAGGTGATAGCGCTGATGATACTGAAGATGAATGTATTGAACCAACGAAGAAGCATACAATATTAGACGAGGATGACGAAATTGCAACCGCAGTCATCACTAAGGATTTGGAGGATTTAGATGATGATTACTATAATAGTGATGAACAGTTAAGGCTTCAAGGTTTAACTACAGAAAACTTCTATCATCTTAAATTACCAACGCAAAGTACAATCGAAGAAGGAACGAATCGCCAGTCAACAGTTGGAAAAATCAGTAAACAAAAACAGAAACCAGCCGTTCACATCACTCAATCATCTCACGGTCAACTTAAAGTGAATACAAAGCCCGCTCATCACCACACTGTAGTATTTAAACCACCAAAGGAATCGACAGAATTACACTTTCCAGTCAAATTTCACAAATCAACAAAGAGACACACTTACTCCTCAACAGGAAAACTCGCCACACTCACTTTGCCTTCACCTAGCCAAAGATTGGAACAATTTAATGATATAATCACCGTGGGATATGATACGGAGAAATATCACCAGTTTGGTAGCGTGTCATCTGCGAAAGATAATCAAGCATTGGATGAAATTTGTAAGTAACCGAACTAAATATAGAATTATTTCGGTAATCTTTGGTGATTTTATTGCAGTAAATGGTAATCAACAGGAAAAAGAAGCAGGAAGTGATATGTCTACCTTGGGATTATTAAATACCCCGGCTGTAACCATAATGTGTAAGTAATCAAATATGATAAATACTATCTCTAACGTCTAATTTTAAGATGAAACATGACATATGTACATATATGAAACACTTTGCAGTTTTCATCAATGTTCACTGCATTAGTATTCAGTATTACAAATGGTTAACTTAATAATTTTTAATTTTATTCCAGCATTTGATAACAAAAATGATGTTCAGAATGGTATGCAACCGCAACAAGGTGTGGTAAATACTTTTACTTCGGAATTTGGAATTACCCCCCAATCAATGCAAGGTATTTCGAGCTTCTACTTAGTTGCAATGCAATTATACACTATTGGCTATAATTTTGGAAATTAAAAAATAATAGTTGGAACGTAGTCGCTAAATTAAAATCACCTGAATATCAACTACTTCCTGCTACCAACTTGTGAACGTAAATATAAATTCTTCGTAAACGATTCAAACTGTCTATGGATTATTGGAAAAAAATTACAATTAACAAGGTTCGATATAAGGTTCCTCTTGTCGACACTTTCCAGAGGCTGCTATGTTGAACCCCACTGCAAAATGTCGTGACATTAAAAATGTTGCGTCCAGAAGGAATCATTTGTTCAACTTGATTATTTGGCAATGTGATAGTTTTACATCAGAAAGGGAACGATTTGCAAGAAATGTTATTAACATGTAACCCCAAAAAAATTCATAATGTGTTTGGTCACCCCATAGATGAGTGTACTCCTGTACACGCCTAGGCATCGACAAAATGAGATGGTCGATATCTGCTTGTAGCATCTCGTTCCAAACAACTTGAACTTCGTTGATTGACTGCGCCAAAGTTTGTGGAGGATGGTGCAAAGTGTTCCACCCCATGATATCCCACACATGTTTGATGGGGTTTAAATCCGGGGAAGGGCGTGGCTACGGCAAAACATTAACGCCTGCTTCTTGGAGAAAGTCTATACTTCGACGAGCAATATGGAGACGTGCATTGTCTTGCTGAAAAAGGACGTGTGGGCGGTCATCTAGATAATGTAGTAAAATGGTTCGTAGGACATCATCAACATAACGTGCAGCTGTCATACTTCCTCGTATAAACAGATGTGGTGATTGGCTACCATAAGCAATAGCCCTCCAACATTCCTATGTATATGTCTCTCAACAGTAAACTCAACATCGACACGCTTTCCACGCCGGCATCGTACCCTTCTACTGCCATCGTGCATACCTAGACGGAATTGCGATTTGTCGCTGAAGACGACCTTAATGCCATTTTGCTTTCCAATGCTGCCCTTCTCTGCACCAGTTCAAGCATTGACGACAGTGGCCCGCAGTCGAAGGAAGCACTAATTGTGGACGGTATAAAAAGGCCACAGGCTCGAATGCGGTGATATGGTACACAAATAATAACAGGTCTACTTTCTTCTTCAAACCATTGGCCAACGATTAGAGGCGTTGTAGCAAAACGGCCTCGAAGAGCTAGTTGTCTAAAGCGCCTATCTTGACGCTTTGTGGTACGCCTCGGTTGACCACTTAGTCTTCATTTTGTTTCTCTACCTTCTTCTCTCCAATTTGGCGATAGGACATCTCTATAGGCAACAATTATACTTCTGTCAAAAGTCACTAATACAACGTGACGTCTACGTACTCGAAATTTTATTATACGCGGACACGTAATAGCTAAACTTTTCTATATTAGTCACCCCTCGTGAACATGAATCTCTTCGCAGAAAAGTAAGAATGTTTTTTCGCAAAAAAATATTGATGATAAATGGTTCACATTCTTATTATAGCATGCTTTCAATACAGCCATTTTGATGCCAAAAATCAAGTTGAACAAATGACTCCTTCTAGGTGTAACACTTCTAATGTCACTGAGTATATTATATGTGAAATAGAAAACTTAGTACGACTAATCATTATGGTTAAAAAACTTGCTCGACATTAGTTACACACACAGAAAGCATATAAAGTTTCAAAAAATGAAATAACTTATTCCTTCATAGGAATCAACGAAAAATCATTGAGTTATTACGTTTATATTTACAATTACAATTACAATTTTACAATTTGCAAACTGAAGTTAGCCAATTTTCATTGTCGGCTATAATTTTCCAAAAAAAGACCTGAACCCTACAGTGTGTGACGAAAGTCGTTATCGCATTTCCAGCAAGTAAGTGAATGTGTTGGCAATAGTAATTTTAACATTTTCCGAACCTTTTTAGTTGTTGGTTTGCCAAAAATACACGCGCTTAGTGAGAAATGAACTCGTTCTAGCTTTGTTGTCTCTGTTACCATATCCATTCTAAATCAATAGTTAAAGTCTTCATATGTAGGTTGATTAGCAGAAGAAGTTTTTTAAATGCCCAATCTGGTCTTCAGAACTGACTTCTTTAAATTTATTCTTATGGAGTCGCATCAAAAGTAAGGTACAGTGTAATAGATTAAACAGTTGGACGGACGGATTAAAATTAAAGTTGTTCAAAGTTTTAATAGTCTTCTTTTCTAAAAGAAGTAAATGTTGAAATATTAAGTATGTAGAATGCAAGAAGTTTACGAAAAGCTTCTAAAATTATAGCCAGTAGTCTACACTAAACGATTACCTTATGACGTTCATTATTACTTCAGCACTTGGCAATCATGGTTATGATATCGACGCTCAAGATATTCTAGCGCCCCAAGTCGTAATTAATCCTTTAGTGTCAAACCTTGGATCTACAGCATCAATACGAGGTAACACTATCAAAACCTGCTCTCACACTTGTACAGTTTGCTTGTTGTTGTGCAACTTGACATTTAACACAGTTTTGACGAGAAACATTCCAACACATTGTTTGCGTTTTTACGTTGAAAATTTTTAGCCACAAAAATGTACACGTCTGAAAGCACATTAAATCGTTTATATGAAGTATATAAGTCGTTTGTTCCAGGATTATGTCTGTGTGCATGAATGTTAAACGGGCTTATTTAAAGCTTAAATCATTCCTGAAAGTAAAGCCGAAGATCATTATCATTAATGTTTTATTACATATATCCTTTTTGGATTTAATATTTTCGCGATTTCTTGGGCCATTGTAGAAAGATCGTTCAGCTCCTAAAGCATTTCTTCTAACTACACCATATTTTGGTTATTCAGTTTCATTGGTTCCTCTTCAATCGTTATCGAATCCGAAAATTGGCTTTGGACGCCCTTCTTCTTCTAAGTCTTCTTCAGTCTAAGTTCGTTTGTTGCGACAAACTTCTGGTGGAGCTAGGGCATATCATAACGATTAAGAATTGGATAGCAACCCATGTTCTGAAACGTCAGTTTACGCTGTACAGGAGAGTGCTGAAGACGGAAGTGAATATTGCCTTATTCGTGCAGTAAGCAGCGGACGACGAGCATAAAGCAATAGCTGAGGGTAATGGGCGAGCCGGTTCACGCATTTATTGAGAACGCTTACTATATAGACAGAATCCACACCACAGTTTATTTTGCACGTCTGTATCAAAATTTGTGCGAGTATGAGTCATTAAGAAATTGCAGGTTTCACTTTCCTGTACAGCACCACCTGGCGGTGTACGTTGACGTTTTCGGGCATGGCTTCTTATATAATGCTTAATAATAAACTGTAACGTCAATGAATTTCAGAATGTAGATCTCAACACCGTTAATCTAAGGTCAATTACTTCGTTGCAGCGTCAAAACCAGAGATTATTCTATCAAATCTGACATTTCTGATAGAATCCCTTAATTCCAGTTTGCCTCTAATCGGAAAGGGGTGGCTTCGCTGAAAGATTGCAATTGAGTTCTTCCCTACTTTTGCTAAACGAAATCGTTGTTTTATTGAGGGTTGATACATAGTCTCTTCTTCTTGCACCTGTACCTACACATTCAAAACATTTTACACTAAGCTATTTGTTGATTTCTTAGCACTTATCGTTTTTATTTTATAGATGTTGATAAACAAGTAGCTATGGATACCCAGCAGGAAGTTACCACAAATTCTGAAATTCCAACTACAACATCTACAACAACAGGTAAAAATTGAATTTTTATATTTCTGGGGATTCTTGACATTTTCAATAGTTTTAGAGACAACGACTGAGCTGATAACGCAGGCACCGACGCAAGCACCCATACCTCCTCAACGAGAAGATACTGAAGGTCCTAGAACAACTTGTTATGGTATGTAGTCTCTAATATAGTGTTCTTCAAATATTGTATTTCATAATTCTAATACTCTAGTTGTTACTCAGAAGCAGGGAGAAACACCAGTGGGCGGTGTCGTGCACACAACTTGTTTTGGTATGTATATTTCTTATGGCTGGCAACAATGATTCTTATATGTTTTGTAATTCAGTTGTAGATAAAGGCCAACAACATTTTGAAAGCGAAGCTGAAAAATGTAAGAAATTAAATTTCAAAAATTACATGTTCAATATATATGTGTTATATTTTAGCGCATCTGTGTAACATTGTAGCTGCTGGTATTACTGAGCCAGAAACTGAAACGCAAGGTGAGGAAATCTTTTGTTTTTGTTATGACCGCCATATCAATTATTTCCTCAATTATATAAGCTTTAGAGAGAGTTTTTCTGCGATGTATGACACAGCTGTAAAATTTTTGTTATATTTATTTTATTGCAATTTACCTTGTCAACCCCCCAGGATGGTTTCTCACCACAACACCAGGTGCAGCGAAGGGAGGGCAAGTGTGACCTCCATGGCCACCGTCGGTGACGAGAACATGGCTCCCATGATGTCTTTACTAGCAATCCTCTAAAGTTTCCTTGGACTGCTTGTCCAGTACACTACGTAACTTGTTTTGAGCCAGTAAACGATTGGGCGACTAAAATGTTTCCGAATCATTTTCAACGATTGACCAAGAGACATATGGTCAATCTTTCTTGATAAAGTAGTGGTTCAAAGCGTTCCTCAGGAGAAAAGGTGAAACAAAGAACTCATCATCTTTGTAAATACAAAGCAAGATCCAAATAAACTAAACATTGTGTTTTATCAATTTGGCTTAGTCGGCTGTGTAGCGCAGTGCCTAGCGCGCTCGCTTCACAGTCCGGTGGTACCGGGTTCGGATCCGGTGCGTTCTTTCTGAATTTGGTTTTCTCTAGTTTCCCAAATTCCACGGCAAATGCGGAAAGATAACATCTTAAGTCGGTCTACAGCCGCAGGCGTAATAATAACTCACGGCCAGCCGATTCCCACTGTAATTGGCGCAAGCTGTTGGGGGATGCTAAGGCATGAATTATTATTATTATTATTATTATTATTAATTTATGACACTTTTGGACTTTGTAAAGAAAACCACCAATATCCTTGACCCATAAATAAAAAGATTTTTTTTTTAGACCTAGTTTTAAGGCAGTTTTTCCTGTAGTTCTTTTTAGCGATTGTAAGATTTGCAGTATTTCTCCCAATTTTTGTTTGCTTGAACTTTTTTTTCTCTTCCTGGCCGCTTGATCTGCCCTCTCGTTCTATGGTAACATTTTCCGTAGTTTTGAATTTGTTAACAACTACAAATAACACTATTTGATGGTTATGGCTTTTGAAACGTCTGCTCAAATTGATATCCATTATTTTTACCAAATTGATATGATATGGATTATATGCTTCACATCACACAATTTTTTCTTAGGTTGTGGCATTATAGATCAAAATCTATTGGACGAGGAGACAAACATAGAGATATTTTTGAAGATACTTTCTTAGCTTGTGCTAGGGTTATTGTTTCTCGATAGCTGTTTTTGGATTGCCAAATTAACTCCACCATAGGCACTGTAAAGACCTCTTCGGACGTTAGTTTAGAGTTTGGCAACAATCAAAAGGCTATTCGAATCCTATGGCCGGCAAAATCGCCAGATATAAAGGTTGCATTGTAATTTTTAAATTTCAAAGTTTGCTTCAAGTTTCCAACCTCCAACAGTAGTTAGTTTATTTCTATTTTGGTGATTCCAATAAGTACAATAAATAAGAAAACTAAGATTAAATAATACTAATTCGACATCAATTGTTCTAGCTGTTGATTTGTACGACAATGCTAACGTAGCTACCGACATGACAACTGCATATATAACCAACTTACCTCCAACGCCCGGTAACGTAGAGCCTCCCAATTCGGGAGGCGGAACTCCAAAAGTTGAAGATGTAATTTGTGAAATCGATTCCATGCTGAAGATATTTTCCACAACCGATGCACCGGTAAAGGCCGCCTCGGAGGCCAACGATATTATTACTGTTAAAACAGAAAAGCCAGTCGGTGTACAAAATCCAGTCGGTGTACAAAAGCCAGCGGTTCGACGGAGATTAGCGTTACCAAAGAAAAGATCGCAGGAAAAAAAGAAAGGTGAAGGCGGTCATTACAAACGAACTCATCGACCAGCCAGGCGGCTGCAATCATTCATAGATGATGACGACCAAGAGGTGAACGACGACTCTAATCTCATAGATTCATATGATCCAAAGTTTATCCGCGATCTGAGTGATATTCAAGCTGTTCAAAGATTAGATTCTTCAGCTACAGTTTATAATAGGGATGTAGAATATGCACCGAATATGAACAAAACTACTGATATGTCTCCAGAAAATCTTACAACTACCACTATTGTAGCTCCTGCTGGTATTTCTCAAACCTCTATTGATAATACCACAACTGAAACTACTGTAGTTTCTGCTGAAAACAGCATTCAGTCTACCAGAGAATTGGAAAATCAAACGAATCAATCTGTAGACAATGTAAGTGTGGCTAATGTTTCTAACAATACTGATAATCAAGGAGGTACACCCAAATTAGACAATCCAGAAAATGAAGCAGGTACAACACTCAATGATAACAAAGTTAACTTGGAAAATTTTACGTCGGATAGCAAAATTAATAGTGAACCAACAATTTCCCACAATGATAGTACCAAATTTGATGTTTCTTCCGCAAAAACTTTGACTATTTCTAGTAAAGTCTCCGACGAATATAATCCTGATATGGCTGGTGGTAAAACAGATGATTTAGAAACGGATTTATCTAAACTGATCGCTAAAGATTACGATGAAGGTGGTTTACGATCAAACCAAAAACTAAAATCACATAGATTAGATGACGCAATTGATGCCAAACAAATTGGACGGTTGTCTCAAGTCTTAGCTGAGGAACTAGGTAACAATGATGACCTCAATGATTTGAAAATTGAATTGCTTACAGAGCCGACGCTAGTTTGTTTGGCTTTACAAGGAAACGCAACCACCAAAAAACCAACAAATCTGACAGATTTAACAACAAGTGAAGGTGCCACAACCCAATCTATGGCAAATACGTTTAATGAAGAAAGTAGCAACATTGCGAGCCCTGAAATCGTATCAGATATGACAAATACAACCAACGTTACGTCAGAAACTGTTTCACCGCCCAGTCAATCTTTAGAAACTACCCCAGTACAAAAAATTGAAAGTTCTAATATACAATCTCAAAATACTACAACGCAAAGTTTAAAAGTAGAAAATGATACTTCTGGCCTTTTCCCATTGAATCAAAATCCTAAAGCAAATGTTTCACAAAGCGCCCCTGAATCACCTGATACGAATGTACAACCTCCAAATGAACAAAATCCATCATTACCAACAGCAGTAAATCAGCAATTGTCAAGTAGTTCAAATCCCGATTCAACTGAAACTTTAACAACTACATCTGCCATGCCTACAACGGTGCAAATAGCTGCCCAAACTGATCTGAATAGCAATCAAGAACTGAAGTCGGTTAATAATTATACTGTGAGTACGGAAAGCATAAATGATAATTTAAACGGGCAGAAACGACCAAAGACATCCCTTACATTGCTACAAGTTACTCCTGAGCATCTTCTTGCCCTTAAAGGCCAAGTTCAACCAACTTATGAATTTTACCCTTCTGTACCGACAACTCCCATACCAGTACCATCAGTAGGGATACAAGTTGGCACTGTTTCTTCATCTGACGATTTTAAACCTGCTGCTGCCTCGTCATTCAACCTTGACTCACAGACAGTCAATACTCCCAGCACCCTTATGCGAGGGGTTGACACTCCAATTCCAGTTAAAACTGTTGAACAAGCATTTGAAAGTAAACCTGGAAATATCGCTGCCAAAGCTGGAATATCAACCAAACTTATAGAGTCTAATATGACTGTACCAACCAGTGAAACCACGCAAATTAACAGTTTCCAAGGTAAAGAAGCCGATATATCGCATTTGAAGAAAGTTGAAACAGCGCTGCCGAAGCTTCAAGAAGAAGCGGAAGAGAAATTCCAACTGCATCTTACTCCGCCAGGTCCAACGCTGTGCGAAATATGTTTTAGCACTAGACCACGTCCAAGAACGCGACCACGACCGAAAACAACAACACATGAAGAACCACATATAAAGATCTCTATGACAGCTCCGATTACCGAAACGACGACACCTTATAGAGCTGAACACATCAATGGTGCTCCAAAAGTTGTATATACATTGAAGGAAGATAATATAACCAACCATACTACGCAATCTACATCACATACCGCAACAACAAAACACACTACTACAGAATACACCACAATCCAGCCAAGTAAAGCTCAGACTGAAACAAGTCATACCAGCGAGGTTACTGGGAAAACTATAGGAGGTGCATTAACGCGACTGGAGGTTACTGAACAACATACATCTGAAGTAACATCAATAGCAACAGAACAAAGACCAGAAGAACTGTCAACATTGGCAGTCAAAGAAAGTACTGAGACAGCTCATGAAAGTACGAAATCTGAATCTACATTAAAAGAAAGCACAGGAATAAGTGAACATTCAAAAAAGACTGAAGATATAGGAACAACAGCAGCTAAAAAAGGTGAATCAAGCGAAGAAGGTACAACAACATCTGAGAAACACTCTGAAACAGCTGTGTATTCTGAAGAAACAGGAACGGTAACGTTAGTAGCTGTAGAAAGTACAGAGATAGCACATTCCGTCGGACAAACTTTAGAAAGCCAAGTTGTGACAGGAAGCTCAGAGGCAGTTGAACATTCAGCGAAAACATCTGAAGAGGTTCACTCTGCTAAAACTTCTGAAAGAGAAGCAGCAACTACTGTTCATACTGAGGAGGCTGTCAATACAGAAGTATTAACTGAACACGCCGAAACAGAAAAGGTAGGGGTCACAACGCACGTTGGAGAACATACTGAAACTGAGCATGTTGAGAAGACCGAAGAAGCACCAACTGTTGGCCTTACTGAGGAGGC
>SMLS01064731.1:0-38870 GCA_004785975.1 Popillia japonica
GATCTAGAGTTCTACTTCGGCACCAAGAGATCCAGTGAATATTTGTTCATTTAACACGTTAGCCACCATATGAGTCACCTGTGATACAAAATTTGCGGTCTGCTAGGAACGTTCGACTGGATTCCTGAAGTTTTCTCTTCTACGTATACCAAACGCCCTGCTAAGGCGATAATGCTCTAGATGCGCAACAGATCATGCCAGTTGTCCTACTTGGACAGCTGTTAAGCTGCATATGTGATGTAAGCGTGCTATCACCGGTGATACATACGGTCCACAAGTTGTAACTGTATTTTTAAATAGTGATTCGTATTTGAACCTGTTGCTTCTATTAACTGGTTCGGTTGTCGAAACGATTTCTTCTTTATCAACAGTCTCTGTGTTACTATGTTTAAAACTCACGGGTGTCTCGTTGATGTCGGAGACAATAAAATTCCAGGAATTCAACCATATACAATTTATTTACAAGATAAACGAAAGGTGAATCAAACATATAATAATAATCAGGCAAATAACAATCATTTGATACAAAATATTTACAGAGAAGCAAGCACATACAGGGATAGAAATAAACAGGTGATATTAGCGAAGATAAATAATTAACACAAATCATAAGTTTAACTGATTCGCTAACATGAATACTTCAATCAAACCAGGTACGTTACTGAGCATGTTGCTATTAAGTTTAATAAAACACGATGTCGGAAACTCACACGGTGCATTACAGGGCTAATTTACGTAGGAACGAAAATTTTCTAAGTGCCAGTTGTGGACGGAATTCTGGAAGCATACTAGTGCATCACATCTACTCGACGCCCAATAGAAACGCTGAGTTCAGTCTCCAGTGCATCAAATCTAATCGACGCACAATAGAGACTCTACCTCTCTCTCGTCGCGGTTGGGTTTCGGCCTCCTTCTTCGGATGGTCCTATTTTTCCAGCTCCACTTCTTCTCGGAAGTCTTTCTGGTGCTCCCTGGGGGGTCGGTTTTTTTGGTGGTTACCTCGGAGTCTTCTTCCTGGATCTCCTTCGCTGTTGGATACCTATAATCATAAGAACACAAAAATAGGATTAGTATTCGGGTAATTTTAAACCGGATCACGTCGATCGGAGTATTTCCGTTGTGGTCCGATGTTTGGTGGGCCCCGTTGATTTTTGCGCGATTGCGCTCTTCATCGCTGGATTGCTGCTGCGGAGGGCCTTCTCGAAGAATCCTCGGTTGAGTTTCTTCAAGAACTCGTTCAGGTCGTCGACGTCTGCCACCGTTAAGTGCCGGAGGACGACCAATGATGTCCGATATGGGAGGCGAAAGACTAGGCTTCGCACTAGGCGGAGGATGTGGGATGGCGCTCCCGTTGACAAGGCTAGACTGGCATAGGCTAGGATGGGTCGGATGTGTGTCTTGTACAGCATCGCGCCCACGTTGGGATCTAATTTGTGGTTGCTTAGGATGGGATATAGCTGGTGAATCCGGCCTACGGCTCTGTTCCTAGCTCTACCTAGATGCTCGGCGAATGTTAGCTTACTGTCCCAGGTATTCGATCTTCCTGCTCCATTCGATATCCGTCCGTAGGACAGTCATCTTTCGGGGCAGGGGTTGTGATCTCTGACTGAACGCAATCGCTTTCCTCGGGTTCATCATCAGACCACACGAGCTGAAGAAGCCCTCGATTCCATCCAACTGCGCCTGAGCGGGCTGAGCTGCGATCTCCGGGCTCTTCGAGGTTGCCACTATAGCGGTGTCATACGCGTATATGGCGTTGAGTACTCGCTTTGGGAATGTCTGCGGTGTAGATGCTAAACAATGCCGGGCCTAGTGCCGGGCCCTGTAGAACTCCTGACAGCATCTGTTTCTCTGACGATTCCGTTCCGTTTACTACGGTGCGGAATCTTCGGTCTTTGAGATACGATCTGATGGTCTTCAGGATATGTAGCTGAAAGTCGGCTACCCTCATCTTCGACAAGCCTTAGTGGCGTATCTTGCCAAACGCCTTTTCCAGGTTCAGCGATACCATAACGGTCGTCTGGTTCCTGTTAAAGGCGGTGGTGACGTGATCCGTGATCCTGAAGAACTGTAGGGTTGTCGAATGGTCAGATCTAAATCCAAATTTATCATTGTCCATGAGCTGGCTACCTTCCAAGTGATCGGTTATCCGGTGCAGCAGCAGACTTTCTAGAACTTTGCTTATTGTGCCCAGTAACGAAATATGTAGGTCGATAGTTCTCAAGAGAGTGAGGTTTCTTCTTAGGTTTCAATGCGGGTATGATCCTAACAATCTTCCACTTGGTCGGATAGCATGTCAGCCGGAGTATCGCATTGAAGATTACCGTCAAGTTGACGAGCAACTTGAGCGGCAGTTTCTTCAGCGCTCCATTGGGAATGCCGTCCTCACCTGGGGCCTTTGTATTAGGTATACCCTTGATGACCTGCAGACCTCTTTGGGAGACACAACGATTGGCGGACTTGGGTCCATCTCGTCGATCTCATGCAAAGCGGTGCGGAATACCTCTCTCTGTGAAATACATGCTCTTTTTTATAGGCGGATTCCCACTCTTCCTCGTGACGTTATGCAAATAGTGGAGAAACTGACATGCTCTTTCCCAGGCAAAATCACAAACATACATACAAGTAATGTGAAATATATACAGGTATCGAAAATAATTTAAAATAAACAAGTATGCAAATAATAAAAATAAAACTAAATTTCTATCTTCTGTCTTGTACAGAAGGTCTAAACGGAAATTACATTCTTAACAGGCGAACGAGTTCACAAAGTGATCTTTAAGTTTGTTAGCGCATGTTCTTGAATAGTTACAGGTTATTTGTGCCAAAATGGATAAAAAGACCGAAGAAAACCTTAAGCAATGGTACAACGAGCTAAACAGTGATGAAGGTATTGCAGATCAAATGGAAAAATTGAGCACTTGTTTTTATTTTGTAGAACCAAAGCAATTAAAGATAGAACATTCACTAGTAACATAAATTAGTAAATTGATCTAGAAAGTGATAATGTGGAACCATTGTGACAGTGATTATGATAATGCTGGGTCGTGATTGTATGTCCTCGTTCCAGGTAATGAATTAATAAAAATTTTCTTGGCGTCCCAAAAAATAGGGCCATAATCTTACCCGCCGAGGGGTGGAGCATAAACATGCATAGTGATGGAGAGCTTCTATATTGCCACTTCTTACTATGAACTTTCGACTCTGTATTGAAGTAGTGAACCCAGATTTCATCAGCGGTAACAAAGCAATCAATTTTTTATTAAATTCGCATCTGAAGTCGTGGCTCTCGTTTACATTTCTTTGGGTATCAACATTCGGGGTACTCATCTTGCAGATACCTTTCGATCATTTTCCTGAGTGCACACATTTTGGGGCCAACCAGCACATTTTGCATGTTTGCTTTGTATGGTTTTGTTGTGCAGCTGCATATATTGCAGTAATGAGTTGAAAAGGACCTATTCCGAATTTTTCGGGCATTCAAGTTGTGGTTGACTAGTGAATTCAACATGTGTGTTTAAGTTGGAAACAAAGCTAGTTTATTGCAGTTACAATAATAATTACAATACTAATTGGTATAGAATAAGGTGAGATCTGACATATCTATTCCTCGAAGCCGTCATATCTACACCATCTACAGCAATTAAATATCAAACAGAAGAAATTTCGTAATTGGATGTATTGGATGTATGTGTATTCGCGTTTACAGCTAGCAGACTCATATTACCTTTAGAATACCGAGGAATCTAACAAGGCGTCAATCAAGTCGGCAGCGTTTCTAAAACGCGAACAATTGCAGTTAAAAATTCCAACAACGAGTGACTATGGATTCGTTTGCTGTTTCAGTCACACAATACGTACACCGCACATACACATACACAAACAAATACATGACCACGGAACGTAATATAAAATATTCTCTCAAATTCGTATCGGTATCGCTTTAAAAACGTAGAATGAGGTGTGTCTGCAACAGAGCTCGGTTAATTTAAGAAATTTACTCTTAAATAATCGCCATTGAAACGCGGGCCGCGCTCCATTAATCACCATCAAATTACATTTGCATTCGTTATCTGGATCAGATATCCCGTATATAATTGTTAATTTATTAGCGGTGGCCCTGTATTTTATTACGCGATTCAATTAGGTCGGGTTCGTTAAATGCTCGGAACACATGTAACTCGCCAACCAATAGGTTAATAAAAATTTCATTTGTCTGACTTTGTTTAGTACAATCCCACCCAGCGAAAGCCAGCGATTTCCATTAAGAGATATTTATTTTAAAAAACGAATTACTGTAATAAATTCGGTTTTAATCTGGAGTTTGTATGTCGGTATAGTTGTATATATGTATGTACATACATTTATATATTGTAATGATGCATGTAAACGCGAGTTTTCTTCAAGCCGTATTGGTTGTGATTTAATCATATTTATGGATAACTGGCGTCGTTTAAAGTTTGAGTTAAAGACGCAAGCTTATAGTGACGGAACAGCATCAATAATCGAAAATCTGGATTTCAAACCAGAGAAATAAGAAAAATTCTTAAAGTAGCAACCTGTTTAACTCGAAGTAAAGAAGAGGCCATTCATCTTAGCACACGTACACTCTGTCGATAAGAAAACGCTCCTCATCACTGAAGTTGCATTTAGTAATTTGGCGCCAACAGTTCAGATCTTTCTCCTTCAAATTCTTAAACAAATAGAAAAGAAAGAAGTTTCGGAAAATACTAGCCGAACTAAATCCAAACACCAGCTACCCAATAGGTTATGGTTGCAAACGTGTTCTAGACATTGAAAGATGTATCGTGGAGCAAATAGTCTTTTAAAACATGAAGAATGGCAGGGCTTTAATGACAGTCGACAGCATCAAGTTTCTCGTAAATTCTCAAATCAGTAAAGGAAATATCTTTAGACCAACTTGATAGAGGACACTAACCTACTAGAAAGCCCATTATCTTCCTGTAAGATCAAACAGCTTCTTGTTCCTTTTTGACAAAAAGATAATCAATGTGGTGCAGTTTGTTCCTTTTTGACAAAAAGATAATCAATTCTTTCCTTGAATTTGCGTCTTATAGTTGCATCTCTAATCTGAGTTAATTTTTGGGAATTCATATGAGAGGTTTGGATTGGACGAACTAGTACATGTTGACTTCCGATTTCATTTCATATCATTTAACATTGGACCCCATATCTTTGATACCATGCGCAACATTCACTTGCATTTTAGAGACCAATTTAGAATCAAAGCTGTTTGAAACCAACACAATTAGTGGTACAGATTCGGATGATTGCTTTTTCAGAATTTTGTTCGGGAACTCCTTTATTTTTGGATTCTGGCCCACTAGACCTTCATGCGTTTTGAAAATAGTTTTATGAACAGATTTTGCCAAATTATGGGTCAGTTACTGAAATACTAGGAGAGCTTGGAACGGTCTGTTCTTTAAGAGAAAAGGAATAGTACGGTTCTAGTGTCAGTTTTGATAGCATAAATTGTCATAAATTCTGAAAACAATAAAAAAGAAACCGTTTTGATAAAGGGCATCGATAACTAGAAAACCCGCAAACATCCTTAATTTTTGATGTTTAGATCACATAGCATCTTATTGGTTATTGAGAAAATGTTTATCAATTTGCACATTTGCTTAAGCATTTCATTTAATATTGGATCCCATACCACTGACACCTTTCATATAGTCTGGAACTATGTATGTATATGAAATCAATGCTATTAGGATACTCTTGATGGTTCAGATTGTTTGGTTTTTCAGAACTTTGTCTGGGGATGATATGTCAGCCTCATCTCAGAGTGCTAACCGTTCTGGTGTAACTCATATCATGCAGCCGAAGGCCTGAAGACAACCGAAACTGAACATTTTTTCAGGAACGAGGATAAAATATTTATGCATACTGGAATGATTCATATAAACGTGCCTGGAAAAGTCATATCAAGTCTCCCAAAGTTAGATTGTGTAATGATTTCGCCCTTTTTGGGAAGTGTCCAGAATGTTTCCACTTTGAGTTAACTAACACCCTCTAAAAATGATGCAATAATCGACATAGGAACGTGCTGAGAACAACTATTCTTTGGGCGAGTTGAACTTAATGCCCAAAAACAAACAGTGCAACCTCAAATTTTTGGCCTTAACGTTTTCTACAACGTTAATTACAATGTTCTCATCCTTAACTGTTTTGAATAATTTTCCTTCAAATTTGTTTTTTTGGGCAATTCTTCTGTATTCATGGTGGATTTGTCCCATTTGAGAAAACGTTCTCAATATACTGTAGATGAAACTTGTTGTAGCAAGCGGTTAGTAGAAAGAGGTGCACAAGGTTTTATTCTAGTTCCACTATTACATGTTATAGTTAGTTAGTGTTATAGTTCCACTATTATATGTCAATCGTTTTTTAGAACGAATTTGGCAGAAGACACAGCAGGTTACATAAATGAAACAGACAATACAAACATATTGCTCGTACAGAAATTTCCGGAGGCAAGCCTCACGACACATAAAAAAGTAAATTCCAACTCTATTTAAATTAGACTTTTACATCAAAACATACAGAGTTTCAGCAATAAGGTGAATTACATCGACGTATTTGTGGACGAACAAAAAAATATAGACGTATTCGCTCTTACAGAACATTGGTTAAAGCCTGAAAACCAAAAGTTCATCAGACTTGAGAATTATTATATGGCATCGTGCTTCCATCGAAAAGAAAGGCTGTCATGGTGGCGCGTGTATCTTTATTAGGAATGGTCTTGTCTCGGAAGAACTGGTATTTCTGAAAAATAAAAGCTGCGAATTAAATATAGAATGCAGTGCTGTAAAATTAGATATATACAAAACAGTTATAAATAATATATATATATATCGATCAACACAAGGAGACCTCGGTATATTTTTCGAAATACTAGACGACATATTGGACGCTGTTGTTGGAAAATATACAACCTATTGCATTAACGTGTGTGGTGACTTCAATCTAAATTTAGATAGAGAATTCGATGTTAACATAATTACATTTAAAAGTATAATGCAACAATACGGTTTGCAACAAACAATATTTGAACACACCAGAATAAGTAATGTCTCAGCAACCTTGATAGACAATATCTTCACTAATGCCACCACCTACGAAAGTAGAGTAATTGACACGGCGGTATCAGATCATAGAGCTCAGGAAATAGTTATATGTCTAAATCCAGTGGAACAAAAGTCAATTCCTCAGATATATAGAAGAAATTTTAGTGATCGGAATATAGCGGAGATGGCGAACAGACTTCGTTGTGCAGACTGGTCAGAATGTCTGAACTGCTACGACATAAACCAAAGTTACAATTGCTTTATACAGAAGCTACAACATGTGATCGACGAGGTATGCCCTCTTAAATTACAAAAAAAATGGGAGAGAGAAAGAAGGCGTGGCTGACACGAGAACTCAAAAATAAATGTGAAATAAAAAGACAACTTTATGAAGGTGTGCTAGAGAGGAGAATAGGCAAACAATTTTATAAGAACTATTGTGAGCGCCTTAATGCTGAAATAACGAGACAAAAACAAAAAAGCAATTCAAATTACATAATTAATTCAACTAATAAAGTAAGGGCAACGTGGAACTTAGTAAAACAAACAACAGAAACAAAGAGTACAAACAAGGATATTGACTTGAAAGCTATAGGACGAAGTGAACTGGAAACTGAAACAGAAACACTTTAACGTATTAATAATTACCTACTGACAATATGCAAGACAACGCATAATAATAAAGTGGATTTCAGGTATGTGAAACATTGTGACCAAACCTGTTATCTACACCCGACTAATACTACAGAAGTACTTGCAACAATAAATTCGCTGAAAAATACCGCATCCAGCGGATATGATGAAATACCTACCTCCCTTTTGAAAAGAGGCGCAGATGTTTTGAAGTCACCGTTAGCTCACATCATAAATATAATGTTTATGAGTGGAATATTTCCAGATGAGCTAAAAAAAGCTGTCATAAAACCTATATATAAGAAAGGACAAAAATCTGAACTAGCCAATTATAGACCAATAGCGCTTTTATCTAACATAGCAAAAATGTTTGAAAAAATAATTTATAATAGAATAAACAGCTTCCTAAACATAATAAAACTGCTAAGGATCAAACAGAGTGCCTACAAAAACGGAACTTCGACTGCCACGACAATTCATCAGGTTCTTTCAGACATTTTCAGCATCCTAAACGAAGAGGAACGCGCAGCAGGTGTATTTATGGATCTATCTAAAGCCTTCGATAGGGTAAATCACACTATTCTCTTGAACAAGATGGAACTGATGGGCTTCTGTGGTAACGCATATGATTTGGTAGAATCGTACTTGACGAAACGGCAACAGTGCACGATGATTACCCATGAAAGTCGTACATTGTATTCCAAATGGGGTACAATAGAACAAGGTGTACCACAAGGATCAATTATTGGGCCGATTTTATTTCTGATCTACATTAACGACCTTCCAGAAATACGCAATGTGAACATCTCACTCTATACGGATGATACATCGGTTGTCCTTAGGGCTCCCACTGTGGGTATCCTTTGTGATGAGGTTATTGAAACATTAGAAAATTTTCAGAAATGGTTTACACAAAATGACTTACATCTTAACATCACCAAAACCAATATAGTAATGTTCTCTAACTGGGATTCTGAAGCTACCGTTCACTATGACGAAAATGTTCTTACCTCATCCAAAGACGTAGTGTTTCTAGGTTTAAAGATCCACCAAAAGCTAGACTGGAGGACACATATTCAACACGTAGTGAGTAAGGTCAGCGGATACTGCTTTGCTTTGAGAACTCTCAGGGGCTTAATCAACGTGGAAGCGGCCATATGTTCGTATTTTGCATATGCACATTCCCGGCTTTCGTACGGCATTGTTTTTTGGGAGTGTTAGTGTAGACAGTGATCGGGTGTTCATTCTGCAAAAAAGTGCATCAGAAACATTTTCAACCTAACAAGAAGAGAATCGTGTAAATATTCATTTATAAACTACAATATACTTACTTTAACGGGTATATACATATGTACTGGAGTACGCGTTGTTTGCTAAAAACCACTATAAAGAACATTTTCAAAAATATGAACTAAAACACCAATATTCTACCCGTGGTATTGAAAAGAACTTTCTTAGTGCCCTACAAACATAGTTGACTAAAATTCAAAATAGCATCGACTATAAGATCATCAAAATTTATAATCACATTCCTAAGCACATTAAAGAACTCCCTTTAACGCAATTTAAAAGCACACTGAAGCGCTGCCTAGTACAGAATGATTTGTATTCTTTGAATGAATATTTTAATATGAATTTTTAAAACTGTGGTCCATGTATTTTTTTTGCCATACATTTCTGTTATGTCTATGTGCCTTACGTATTGTAGTTTTAATTGACTTATTATTTTACTGACGTATTCTACACTATTGTGGTTTATAGAATAAATGGCTATTATTATTATTATATGTCTGCTTTCAGAATGACTTGGTTACTTACAAGGACAACCCACCGAGTATTGAAATTGCCAGGATATGTTTGGTAACTTATAATGGTGTCGACTGTACTTTAGTAAAGAGAGATAATTTAAAACTAGTCCTAAGACTATTTTCGATACGAGTTTCTTGAGAAATCTACGAATAATGTTCTTATACTCTGTGAGTAATTAATATTCCGTCGTATTGCGCCTTTTTCTCTGAAACCACGATTTATCCCAAACAGGAAAATTATCAATACGTAATTTCAGACACGTACAGCGTTATTAATAATAATACGAATATAGCGATGTAGGTCTGCTTATCTCCCTTAATAAGTTAACAGGGCAGAGAACACCTTCGTTCTTTATCAGTGCGCCGGCTTCCTAATGATAGAATACACTTAACTCCCGTATTGAACATAGGTCCCCTTATCTTATAAATTAAACGAAGTACCCGTACTGTGCGGTTCGGCCGCATTAACACTTACTATAAATACTAATCAACATTGTCAGCAAATGTAAATTGCACCACAGAACACGGAACAAGCTATCGGCGCAGGTAAATTATTTAAAAATTAATCTTATGTCGCAGCTCGTACACAACTGATAAACGTTCGCTCGTGCTTTATAAATTAGGTACGCGTTCAGTGGACAAAGAATTTTATCTGTGGTAATTTTTCCGTTTGGTCTGCTGCTTGTTTTAAGTCGTAGATATGCGTTTTCGTTCGATATGGTTACATGTCCGTGTGAGAAATGTAGAAACGCAACATTAATCTTGAAATTTACGTAGGAAACGCATTTCATGTAATGGTGGTTTATACTGTAGGTCTCTAATTGTCTCGATAAAATGAGTTTGCTGCTGGTGATCTAAAAAGAAACAAATTATAAAAACGCATAAGTATTGCGAGTTGAATATGTATCTTTGTAATTTGTTTAAACGCAATAAGATGGTAACATAAACCGTCCTCCTAACAGTAGGTGATCTGTGGAAAGAAGAGGACCGTTTCCCACACTCAAACATTGTATTTATTGTTTGCCCAGTCATTATTTATTCATTTATGAGTTTGTCCAGCGTATTACAGCCATGAATACTAATCAAATTTGAGTACTTTATTTAGAGTATGCGTGTAAAATGCGCGAGTATTGTAATATTGTTGCGACCATAGTGTCCACTATACAGCCCGGAGGAAGTTCCCTCGGAAGAAAAAGTATACCCATACAATCTCTATACGATCTTCTACTGTGAGAATACGGACGAACAAAAGTTGTTCTATGGCCACTTCAGCAAGTGAATGTAAATATCATAAAACGTTTCTGGTTCTGTAAACTGAGTATTGGCAAACAATGCAATGTGTGTGTTCGCCGGTTAGCACCGGTTGATTTTATGTTGTTAATATCGAATGTGTGTGAAATATGTCTGTAATAAAGTGTGACAAGTGTTTTTAAACGTTTATTACTTCCCTAAAACATCTCAAAATAACAGCTTTCTTACTCATTGTGCTTGACTAGTGTTCTGATAGAACTCCTTGAATTACTTAAAACTCTTCTTCTAATTTACTAAATATTTTAACAGAATGTGTACGTGTACCTAATTAAATGTGTTTGCAATCCGACCTAATCGAACCCTGCAAACGCGTTTGGTTTTATTAGAAATTACTACACGCCATAACTGGTAATTGCTTGTTGTATTGGTGTAGATACGAATTCAAGAATGAAAAGTGTTCCGCAGTGGCATTTGCATACTCAATTGGCTTCTGATGATGAAATAACGAAGCTTTATATACACCGGTAGCGAAATTTTCACTATTACCGTTTGCAACTATTAAAAACCGAACGCTGTATCAGAGTTCCGTAATAAATGCAAGTCGTAAATTTGTCACGAATACAAATTTTATTACCAATTATGGTTGAAACGCGCTACTTCTATATTTGTGATGAAATTATGATGCGTATGCATCAATTCAACACGATCGCAATTATTTCGCGTTTACAACGCAACATGCATAAATGCTGCCAATGGTAGTTTATCTCAAATTAAGTGTGTGACTGTGTGCTATTAGTAGTTATTAATCGCTAGTTTATTTCTAACCGTAACTTAAACGTGTATGAGTTCCTGTCAGTAGCTGCAGATATAAGATATTGCTGCTAACAAGCTAGTAGAGCTATCACTTAAATCAATAATTAATAGGGTTTGTTTTTCCAATTTTAATCAATGTAGTGGGATAACTCAGTATAATAATTGAAGACCTATGTGGATAAAGGTACTATGTCGCAAAATTAATGTTTTCATAAAAATGCAATAAACCGTTTTTATTTAGAACTTTTTAAAAGAAAAACATAAAAATTTGTGAAATTTATTAATTAAGTATCCGGAAACTACTAGTATTTCAACAACATTTAGCTTGTAAAAGAATACAGATTCAGCAAAAAAAGTTAGATTTTATGTACATAGCAGCTTTATCCACCAACGTTTGATTTAATCTAACGGTAAAGTCGGGTGAATAAAAGAGCCAAGTCCATTGATGATTTTATTATTTCCGCTAAAAATTACAGAAAACAAAATCTAAACCAGTTTTTCTCTTAAAAAAAAGCATAAACAAGTCTTGTCATAAAGCGACTTGCAAATAGTTAACAAGTTTTTCTCTTCTTCTTTGTATTTGCCATGTTTTCTTCTGTAACAGTTTCATAAATCCATATGTAATCTTCGGTAACAAATATAACTCGTTCTTTCAAATTTTGAAGTTTTTCAATAGTCAAGCTGTCTGTCTTTTCTATTAGCCTAATCTGTTTGCATCTCGTTCTGTCAACATTTTTTGTACCTTTTTTTCTTAAGTCAACTTGTAAAAATGGTGTGTAATCACTTAAGCTTGTTTTGTAATAATAATATTTAAATTCGTTCGCTCTAATCCATTTGATATTATCGCGAAGATTAATTTTCATGTAATGTATCCTTTTGTTTCTTGAATAGGTGTAATTTTCTCAGCAGATTTCGAAAGTCATAGAAAAAAAGTTGCATGTTGAGACAAATACTGTTTCTTGTGCTTGCAGTTTTAATTATGTCGCGATATTGGTCTGGAATAAAAATAGATTGGTGTTTCCTAATGACTTTCTCGATTCTCCCGAAATCTCTATCCGAGTCCAGATAGCTATGACCTACCTCAGGGAACTTATGATCAATTATTTTTAAAAAGTCATTTAAAATCAAATATTCGTAGAAACCAATAATCACAAAATTTTAGTTCTGTTCGGCACAAGAGTCGGATTAAGTGATTAATTTCTGGGTACTCTTCTTTGCGCAGTTTACAAAACCGGAACACGCAGCTTGCTATTTCGTTGCTACCCCTATTAGCTTCATCCGCAGTCCATGTGAAGAAGTATGATTTCTGTTCAACAACTCTACTCTCCATGGTGGTTTACTAACAAACATACTTTCTAAACACTAATAAAATCATTATACTCGTATACGTACATACCGGTCGTACGTATACGAGTATAATGATTTTATTAGTGTTTAGAAAGTATGTTTGTTAGTAAACCACCATGGAGAGTAGAGTTGTTGAACAGAAGTCATACTTCTTTAATTTTTACAACATAACCTGTAAATAACATAACCTGTAAATTGACATATCACTTGTAACTATCATCTGGCAGAAACGCTTTTGAGTGGATAAAGGTGTCATGATACAAAACTGTGACATAACACTATTCACTCAAATCTTTGGCGTACATGTGCGACATAACACCATTATCAAACGCCCAGTTTCTTTAAATACTTACGTAGTTGCATTTCGGATTATTTAAGACTTGCGTTAGTGCCAGGGTTGCTCAAAATGTATACAGTTTAGCTTTTTTGGAAAATGTGACATAGCACCTTTATCCACTTAGGTCTTCAATTCAGTTCTTTTAACAGCAAGTTTTTTCACCAGTATTCTTTTCAACTTTTGCAGGACTTCATTCTATTAGAATGCTATTAGAGATTTCTTACATATCTTCTTCCTTTAAATTTACTAAAACATAGCTACAGAATTTTGGCCCCAAAGTGGGCTCAACCCTGCGTATACCGCGGGGCCTCAGATGTCCGTTCATGTTTTTAAATCAAAGATATCTTCGCTGAAAGTTAATATTTTTTGGAACGGCCTTGTGACTTTGTTTGTGGCTAGGTGATTCTTCACTCAGTTCTTTATTATTGCAAATGTAGATTTATTTAAAAATCTAGCGTCACGTACCACCCCCTGCATTTACAGGTTCCTTGTTCTAACTTGTTGGCTACTTGCGCTGGTAATCTATGATATTGCGCAGGTCCATGCAAGTCATGACATGTTCGACATACGTATGTTATAAATACGGCATCTACTTACATACACTTCAGTTTGCAACAGATTTTGTGTGCGAAAGGTAACTAATTATTACATAATGTCCTACATATTAGCGGAGATGATGGGAAATTGCTTCACTGTTGAAGAAAAAATTTCCGAAACATCAGAGCGTTCTTCTGACAACAAAACTTCTGCACCTGCAGTAACAGTTACACACGGTTCGTCACTACATATTTATACATCTAAAAGTAATTTAGAATGGTCTTCGGAGCCAATCCACCTACCTGGACTAAGAGCGGCAGCAAAAAATATAATCAAGTTAACTCCTGGGCCTACACGTTTTGCCAAATGAAAAATGAATGTGCGATTCAATTGAGTCATCCTTTTTATTATATTTTCATAAATCATTATTAGATATCAACTAGACAGTACAGTAGGCAAGTAGACAAATAAAGAGGAGGCTACAGTTTTGAAAGATAAATGTTTATTGGGGTCCTGATCCTCATCGGCGTATTCAAGTCCCACAATGAACCAGTCATGCAGATATGGAGTAAAAAAGACGGTAGTGCAATTTTCAGTCAAGCAATGAGTAGAAATCGATTCCAAGACTTATTACGTTTTTTACGATTTTACGATGCTGCATCACGAAGAGCTAAACAAAGAAATAACAAACTGCAACCAATTCAGGAGTGTTTTGATATCTGGAATTTATATTAGAGGGAACCATACAATCCAGGATTGTGCACGACGATAGATTAACAATTAGTGGCTTTCCGAGGGCGTTGTCCATTTCGACAATATACATATTCCCCCAAAGCCAGGACGTTATGACATCAAATTTTGGACAATTTGTGAAAGTGCAACTTTTTATGTTTGGAAAATGAATATTTACAAAGGGAAAGAAGCCGGAGAAGGAAGAACTGTGGAACGAAGGGAACAAGTAGTAAAAAGTCGTAGTAAAAATTGAAGGCAGTTACTCATTCGCGGAATACCTATTATAAAAACTTAACGCTAGTTGGTACTGTTCGGCGGAACAAGCCTGAATTACCAAATGAATTCTGAGTAACTGCTGGGCGAGAGGTATATTCAACAATTTACGTAGTTAGACACAACGCAACTATTGTGTCGTACTGTCCCAAAAGTGGAAAGGTAGTTCCACTGTTGAGTACAATGCACCATGAACGAAAAAACGATGAAACGAATGAAAAGCTAAAACCTGACATAAAATTATCACACAGGGTGTCCGAGATATACAAAGCATGCATTTAAGGGATGATAGCTACAACGATTTAGAAACAAAAACATATAATACACCTTGGGTCTATCTGTAAGCGTAAACGAGAAAAAAAATTATTTCTCATGTCACAAACTTCGACGCATACTGTACAGCGGCAGCCGATCAGTGCAGGATTTACCCGACGATTACAGGCGTGTGTTTTTGCAAATGGGCAACACATCGAGCCTTTCATGTAATACATTTTCTCCTGTCTCTCAAAAAGGTCTTTTTAGGACCACCAATTTATCACAAATAAAAGAAAAGAACTCATTTGTAGTAGCCTTTACGAAAGAGCTTAAAGCGCCATAACATAATTGCAGTAATTATAGTGTTTTCATTCAATGCGACTTGCCCTCAACTTAAATTTTCATTTACCGATCGGAGGCTGCTATTAAATACGCCCTTTTCACTCTAACTTCAACATAACATCGATTTTATTGTCATAACATTATTAAAAAAAAAAACGCAAAGGTACCTTTATTTTTAAAACGTATGGCCATTGACTTCGTGCGATACAATAGTCTAATGTAGTTCGAGGTCGTGTAAACATATGATGCTTGGCTTTCATCTGTGCTTCTATTGATTACGTGTACAGTATGGTGTAAGAGAAATGACACCACGGTTCAATTTCAAAGTATTAAATAATTCGTTTTCAGTTATTTTCAACCCTAAATTTTTGATATGGTTTTTGGGTTATTTAAGAAGCAATATGAATGAGTTTTCTTGTACATTTTGACCAAATACGGTTTTTTAGAAATAATTTTTTTCTCGTTTACGCTTATAGATAGACCCAAGGTGTATTATATGTTTTTGTTTCTAAATCGTTGTAGCTATGATCCCTTAAAACCATGCTTTGTATATCGCGGACACCCTGTATAATGGAACCAAAACTGGAGTAGATACAATGGACCAGATGACGAGATTTTATAATGTAAAAAGGATGACAAGAAGGTGGCCACTGGTTGTTTTTTATAATATGATCGACGTGAGCGATTTAAATTCTTTTATATTGTGGAAAGCTGTTACATTCAATAACATGCAACGTTGTCAGTTTATTATAAATTTAGGTAAAGCGCTAGCTAAAGTTGCCGATGACACCAACCCCGCCGAAGACTACGCGGCCATGGAAAATATGACGGAACCTACAGTAACAAGAACACGTATGTGTTCGCCATCGCTAGTCAGAAAGAATGAAATTATTTGCATTGACTGTAAAAAGAATATATGCAAAGATTTGTTGTAATGTGCCTGAAGCGCCTACAGCAAGTAAATGAGTAACTTAGCCATACTATACTATTATAACAATGTAATATCTAATATATTATGAATAACCTACGGTTTTGTTTAATAACCAAAATTTTAATTTTTATTGTTAATAAATAGTTACTTATCCAGTAATCCTCCATTTGATTCAATCAGTGGCAAATGCTAAAAACAGACAGAATTATGGAACTAACTACGGGCTTCTTCGTGCCTTCCGGTAGTTGGCAGGTTATAATAGTATTGGTACATTGAGAGTTAATGATCTTAACCCCTTTTTAACCACACCTTAAATGAATCCATACTTGCCCAACCACTGCGACTGAGCTACGTGGCTATATTTTCTGGGAGCGCGGTATAAAGGCTTTCCTTTCCTGCTGACATCCAAGTGATTAACAGACATTATGTGACTACTATACTAATTTACACAGCAAGAATTGCAGCGATAGTCAGGCAGGCAATACAGCCGTTAGAAGCCATTGCAGTTAGCCCCCACCACCTAACAAAAGAAGATCACGATCACCAATTTCTTACATTCATAGCAATAGGTCAACGCAACGAAGTATTTTAACACTTTGCATAAATTTATATTATGAATTTGGATTGTTAGGACCAGTCCAGTTTCTCGGTGGAGAAATTTCAGCAAAAATTTGTTAACCTTACCTTTTTTTTGCTTTGAACTACAGTGAATAATCTAAATTAATAAGTATTATGGTACACAACTTTAATGCAGCAGGGGGTCGCTTTGTTTTTAAATAATTACCTAGTGAAAACCGAACTATTGCGTCAAAACCAGCATATTACTACAGCAAAACCTCTTAATTCAAACTTCAAAGAATTGGAAAACAATTATGAAAGTCACTGCTTTAATATTTTGTGTAGCTTCCAAGCTTCCTTAAAAGATTTGGAAATCCTCGAGACAACAAAGAGATCAGTTTCTTATTGGTTGGCTAACTGGCTTCTTCTTTTATGCTAATCGCTTGGCCGTGTTTTTAGGACTGCAAGACGGTTCAGAAAACCTGCAGCATTTAATCGTTTTCTAAAAAGCTCTTCTGCAGAAAAACTTACTTTGGGTTTCTGGTTTGGAGTCGTGCGTTGCAGTCACTTAAGTTTTAAATTGAAAATTGCAGTTTTGCAATAAGAAAACTTTTTCAACGCCCGAAATGACATAATTTGGCATTATCTACTCTAATTTTTTATTTCCATTTTTATCGAATCCTTCAGCTGCAGATCGAGAATTATCAAGAAAGTTCTAAATTATTGTCACTATTTTATTGTTTTCCCGAAAAAAATAGAGAAACTCCATTACAATTGATATTAACAACCTGAACACATCAAGTGCCTATGTTTGCCTCTGTTTCTTGGTATCCATTCCAGCTGTTGGCCAAATACACCACCTTTCAGTTTTTACATACTTCCAGCCACAAGATTTGGGATTACTTCTAAACTAATTCAAAGCAAATCCGCTTGCCCAAACCAAAAACTTTAAACACTCCATTTTTATTACCGAAATGTGATACTGCCTATAAATAATTTTCATGAAATATAATTCTTAATATTGCGCACAATAAGATTGAAAAAAAAACAATTCAACGGCAGGAATCGCACGCCATCTACCAGGTTGGTAGGAGTAGATCCAGTCTACAGCACTACGCACGCTTTGTTATATAAAGGCTAACATTAACAGGTATAAAAAATACGCTCAACAACATGGATTTTTCTAAGAAACTAGAGTATATGTTAGGATAAAAGCTTGTACCTGTGCACTCAGGAAAGGTTCCTCTATAACATAGTTGTAAGTTTTATTCATAAAGAACAGATTCAGATTTGACCTTTAGGTAATCAATAACAAAGAACTGGCGAATAGTTCATTTCTCATAAACGTTGCTTGAATGTTTATCTATTTATTTTCTCTATATATCCTGTATCGACATAACCAATTGAGTAACCAGGTTAATATTAGTAATGTTCTCATTATGCTGAATTTCCAAAAACCAACAACAGTTTTTGCAAATATTTTTCGTAAAAATAATAAATTATTAGATTATTTAAATTTGTCTTTCAACTTTCTGGGAAGGTTAATTACAATTAGTTTGGCTTTACATTACATTTATCCACTAGAACTATCTAAGCTGTAATTAACGCTATAATTGAACGTGTTAATTATTGAATAGCATAGTAATTACCTTTGTATTTTCACGGTTCAGGACTAAACCATAAGATCTATACATCACAGTAGAGTCAAGCTAGACGAACTTGTTTACTTCTGCTGTATGGGGATTGTAAGTGACCGCTGAGAGCAATAAGTTTATCGATTGGTGTTATGCAAGACTACCATGCCATTAAAGCTCCCAATATTGGTGTTTGTTATAACGTTCATTCTCTATATTCCCGCCATTGTTTATTATAAATTGTTAGTGTATTATATCGATGCTCTCCAGCGGTGTTTCGCGTATACCTTTTTCACATTATCTAATAATTATATCATCTTAAATTGTAACGCGCATGTTTCTTCATACCAACGCAATCGCTGCATGAGAGAACATTAAATACACTACTGTTATAGTTCCATTTAAATACATAATGGTTAGATAGAACATTTTGTAATAAACTGGTGTTATTATTTTCTATAAATTAAGTGAAAATGGGGAGGAGGGACAGAATTTTTGAACAGTTGCAAACATAATTACTACAGCATATACAAAAGCGAAGCTAGCGGATTTCGAAATGGCGAACATTGCAATTTAATTTATTTTTAAATGAACGGACCACAAGGAACATCGTTCAGGCGCGGACATCAAAGCACTTTCGTTCTGACATCTTCATTTAGGTAACGTAAATGACGTTTGGCGTGATTAACATAGATAAATAATCTATTCAAATATTTTTAATAGGTATATTGTTTAAAATGTTATTAGAGTGGATATGTTGAATGTTGTCTTTCGGCATGGTTAAAGTTCGGTATAATAATTGTATAACGGCATAGTGGATGACTCATGTGTTACAAGTAGTAAATAAATAAGATGTTGAGTTCTAACTAAATTTGAGTTAAATGTTAATTGTTTACAAGGTACTTCAAGATTAACGTTGTATATAAAAAATGTTTTCGCTTTCACCATTGCTCCACGCCTTAGGTTATATACATACATAGGTTTAATCCTAAATTCCTTGCATTTAAAGCGTTATGCTTTTGACGAAATTTTCCAATATTTGTTCCATTTGATTCGTTCTGGTTAACAATGCTTGGAGAAGAAGAAAGAAGTGCATCCTAGCAGACAGTTCCGCCCTACTCCAGCGAAGACAAAGATCTGTAATCGGACTCAAACAAACAATTTGACAAACAAAACCAAATAAGAGCAATTGAGAATTTTTCCATGATTGTTTATCTCAGCACACAGCTTATACTCATACATCCTGGCTTAACGCTCCATGCGGAGTTGCACCGCTCATATGAGCCTTTACGATTCATTTTTCGGGGTGAATCAGTCCCCATTCTTCAAATATCTTCTGGCTAGAAGCGTGCGTCATTTCTTCCACTTCTGACTATCTGTCGCCATTGCTGTCTATTGTGCACTTTGCTCTTCCAATGGTGAATACCCAAACTTAGTAGATCGCCTTCTGATTCCTCTATCCATTTCCGTCTTGGCCTTCCTCTTTTTCTTCCACTGTCCCTCCTCCACGCCACCATGAATTTGACTGTTGCCATCGAACCAGCTCTCCAAACGTGTCCTAACCATTCTATCCGTTAATTTTACGATGTCCTCTTTGTTTAATTCGTTTAGTACTTCTTTGTTGTTTCTTATTCTGAATTTTCTATCCTCAATTTTAAGAAGACCCTAGTATTTTTCTCATAATCTTCCTTTCAGTTACCCTTAATGCATTTTCTTGTTTTTTTGTCAGCCTCATTGTTTCAGCGGAATAAAGGAGCATTGGTCTTATCATGGTTTTATATATTTATGTTTTTTATCGTTACTCCTAAATATTTAAACTTGTCCACTACTACAAACTGATGATGGCCAATTTTAACTTTGCTGATATTGAGTTTCTTTTAAATAATAACAACGTTGACATACTTTGCATCTCAGAGACATGGCTGACTGGTGTGATAGGATGTGAGATTGTTACCATTGCCGGCTATAATTTTGTTAGGAGAGATAGACCAGCAAGGGGTGGTGGTGTGGGAATTTATATTCGTAGTAATCTGCAATTCACTTTATTAAATTATTCAGATAATATTGAACAATTATGGATATCTATAACATTAAGAAGTTCAAAATTAGTTGTGGGCGTTGCGTACAAATCGCCGATTTTACATTATAAACCTTTTTTAGATGAAATAGAAAATTCTATCGCATACTCAATGCAAATCTCGGACAAAATCATTTTAGGACGTGATTTCAATATTAATTTACTTAAACTGAATGACGCGTCAGTTGTATATTTAGGCGATATTCTAGATTCTGTGGGGGGCGATCAGTTAATCACATCACCGACTCGGTTAAGTTTGCAATCACTAAGTCTCTTAGACATTATAATTACTACGCATAAGTCTACAATATGTGATTCAGAGGTGATCGACTCGACCCTTTCCGACCATGATATTACTTACTGTCAGGTGAGCATACGACGTCCTTCATGCGATCCGTGTTATTTATACAAAAGACATTTTAATAAAATTAATATACAAAGTTTTAATGATGATTTACAACGCATACCTTTTCAAAATATATTTCATCTCCCTTCTGTGGATGATAAAGTACATTTTTTGAATTCTGCTATTATATCTCTATTTGATTTGCATGCACATTTAAGATTGTATCGGTTTACAAAACCCCGCATGCCGTGGATAACTGATAATATAAGGTTGCTAATAACAATTCGTGATAAAGCCAAGGCTAAATTTCGTCGAACTGGAAAGCCTCAGCACTGGGACTACTATAAGATGTTACGTAATTTTACGACATCATGCATACGCAATGAAAAGAAGGCCTATTTCAGTCATTTAGAGAGGTTGGGTGGTAATACAGATATATGAAACAGTTTTACCTTATTAGGTATCAGAAAGAAAAAGCTAGGCAATATTCCTTCACATCTTTGTGATCCGCAAAAAATTAATGACTTTCTTATTAATTCATCAGTTTCTGCATCAAGCCCAACTGACGATTCTTTGTACTCTGATGTTCTTTTTGAAAATAAATTTGAATTTAAAACTGCTGACGTAACTGATATCAACAAATTTATGGCTAGCATTAAGTCGCGAGCAGTAGGATCTGCTGTCCGTGTATACTGCCGTACATTACACATATTATTAACTGTGCATTAACTGAAGGTACTGTACCTGTAATTTGGAAGTCAGCAGTAATTAAACCTTTGCCAAAAATAAATGAACCTCAAAATTTTTCAGACTTAAGACCTATTAGCATTCTACCAGCGCTGTCAAAAATATTCGAAAAAGTAATTCACAGTCAATTGGTTGAATATATTAATAATTACAACTTAATGCCATCAGTACAGTCAGGTTTTCGCGCTGGTTATAGCTGTACGTCTGCGTTAGCTAAAGTTACAGATGATCTGCTTACAGCTACTGATAACAAACAAATATCTATATTGACGTTGCTTGATTTTAGTAAAGCATTTGATACGGTAAATCACGCCCTCCTAATTCAAATACTAAAATATGTTGGACTTGGTCCTATTTCATTAAGCCTTTTTCAAAATTATGTTGGTGGACGATATCAACGCGTTCAATTACACGATAGTATGTCAAACTATGCACTGGTTCCCTGTGGTGTACCTCAGGGTTCAATACTTGGGCCACTATTATTTACCATTTATACGGCTTCTTTTCAGAAATATATTAAGACGTGTAGTATGCATGTGTACGCGGATGACACTCAACTTTATCATTCTTTTCCACCGGAGGAATACGAGCATGTTGTACATTTAATAAATAGAGATCTAGAATCTATATGTGCTGTGGCTAAAGATCATTCATTAAAACTGAATCCGCACAAGTGTAAGGTTGTATTATTCGGTAAAAAAAGAACTCTTGACAATTTAAAAAATGTTATCCACATTAAAATTGAGAATGTTAGAGTTCCTATCGTTGACAGTGTAAGAAATCTCGGATTAATAATGGATAATAGCTTTAGATATAGAACTCAAATATCTAACTATATTAAAAGTGCATACATAAATCTAAAAATGATCTATCCACACAGAACATATTTATCCTTAACATTGAAAAAGCGATTATGTGAGAGTCATGTTCTTTCCCAATCCAATTACAATATTCCGATCTATCACCCTGCTATTGATGTGGTTACCTCCAACAGAATTCAAAAAATACAAAACTGTTGTCTTAGATTTATGTATGGCATAAGAAAATATGATAACATTAGCCACAAACTCAGAGACGCTGGCTGGTTGTCCATGAAAAACCGTAGAAAGTTGCTTACAGCTATTTTTTATTACAAAATAATAAACACTAAAGTACCTGATTACCTGTTCAATAAAATAACTTTTCGCTATAACCTACATGCCTTAAACACACGCCATAGAGATCTTATATCGTCGCCCCGTCATGTTACAGCTCTGTTTGAGAGAAGTTTCACACACCACATATACAAATCTTTTAATGAACTTCCACATACTCTGACGAATATCGGTATCAGCAGTTTTAGGAAACGCTATAGAGAATATTTGTTGAAGACTTCATGCACTTCATCCTAAATACGTACATTCATACATATATTAGGTCTCCATACATACCATGTCTATTTTATTTTATAATGTGCATTTCTTTTTCTCCACACTGTGTGGCGGTGCGTCGCAGAGTTAGATGTACGTTAAATAAGTATGTTTTCATTTTTTAACCTATGTATGTGATGTTGTCTACTTTTTGTTTGTTTATTGAACTAAATATGCATAGTTGGGATTTAGTTTTTAGGCATAGAAATGAATATTACCATCTAATTTATAATTCTAGGTTAGGTGTAAGAGCAGGAGGGAGATTCTCCCATCCTGAACCTCGCCTTGTGGTTACGGTATATGTACACTTATTATTATTTTTTTTTTATTTATTTTTTTTTTGTATTTATTTGTGAGTATGCATTACTGTAATAAAGACATTTATTATTATTATTATTATTATTATTTTTGTTTTAGTTGCTTCTTGTTGTCATTATTTTGGTTTGTTGTTCGTTGATTTTCAATCCCATTTTTTTACTTTCGTTTTCTATCTTGCTTAGTATTGTTGTCAAATATGTCGTTTTTTTGTTATCAATACCAAGTCATCAGCATACGCAATGATTTGTGCGCCTACTGATCTCAGTGTGCCTTTCACGTTAGATTTTCTTATTATATATTCAAGTGTCAAGGTAAATAATGCAGTCGATAGAGCGTCTCCTTGGCGTACTTCCTTGTTTGTTATAAAACTTTCTGTTTCTCCCTTCTCTGTTTTAATAGTAATGTTTCGTTTTTAATGCTCCCATAAGTTGTTTTCTGTTTATCGAGTCGAACGCTTATTGAAAATCAATGAACTACATTTCTAGTTCCATGTTGTATTCATACACTTTCTCAATGATCTTATAAATCGTATTCAGGAGTGTGATTCCACGGTAATTTTTATAAATATGCTGATTCCCTCTTTTATAAATGGTTATTGTTTGACCATGTTACCATTCTGTTGGCATTCTTTCTTCCTTCCAAATGTTTATCAACTTGAATATTGCTTCTTGCAGTTTTGTTCCTCCGTATTTTATTAGTTTCAGGTTTATGCTATCTTTTCCTGGTGTCCTTCTGTTTTTGCTTTTATGAATAATGCTTCTTACTTCTTCGATTGTTGAGCTTTCAGCATCCGAATTGTGACTTTCTTCTTCCAATTCCATTGTTAATTCTTCATTGTCGTCGACCAGCAGTTCCTTAAAGTATTCCTTCCATATATTTTTATATTCCTCTTCACTTTCGGCTAGATTTCCTTGTTTGTTTTGTACATACATTCGAAATCATCTACAACAAGTGAGAAATGTAAACATAACTGAGTGGACAGTTAGGCGGCGACTGCATTCTGCTGGATTATCTTCTAAAACAGGAGCTACTAGACCACCGCTTTCCCGTGAACATCGAATTGCTAGGTTGAATTTTGTACCAGAACACTTAGCTAGGACAATACCGGATTGCATTCGCGTATTGTTTTCCGATGTATCGCGATTTTGTCTTGAGGGGCTCAGAGAGACGTGTTAGAGTGTAGCGACGACAAGGCGAAAATATGCTCAAGCGTGTGCGTCTGCTGAGCGACTTCCATTTGATGGAGGGTCAGTTATGGCTTGGGGAGGCATATCTTTTGACGCTCGCACGGAGTTAGTCTTTATCGAGAATGGGACATTGAATGCTCATAGATACCTGACACAGGTTCTAGAAGACCATGTTATCCCGTTCGTGGTTGTTCTTGGAGACGACACAACCTTCATGCATGATAATACACGACCCCATATTGCTCGGATGGTTTACGAATATCTTAAAGAGGCTCAAATCACGCGAATTGCTTGGCCTGCTCCCAGTCCGAATATGAATCCAATTGAACATGTTTGGGATAAGATGGAGCCACGTTTACGAAGGCATGCGCCGGCCCCGGAAATTCTGGAGAGCTTCGCGACATAGTGGTGCAGCAATGAGACAATCTTCCGCAGAATGTAATCCCAACTCTGTTCCAAAGCATGCCTCGTCGTTTGCAAGCTGTTATCACTGCCAGAAGAGGGAATACTCGCTACAAAAGTCCTTAAAATTTCTTTTGTTCCAACGAAAAGCACATTACACTAAAATTGTTCATTTTCATTCCTTTCAATATACTTTGAAAAAAGAACGAGAAAAAATATTTTTTGTTCGCCAAAGCACGTCAAAATAATCGCATGAAGTTAGTAAACTATGTTACAACCAGACAAGTTCCAAAAACAAAAAGAATCTCTGAAACATCTTCAAAATACGGGGTGACCCTAATTTTATGCTCGGCAGTGTATTAAGTTTTTCGTATGCGGAAGAGTTAGGTTTTGCAGAGACTCCCATACTATCTCGGAGACTATATCATTTGATGCTAGTGCCTTTAAGGCTGCCTGACTGCCGGAGAGAATGCAAGTCGTTTCTCCCATGATAAATATATCAAGGGGAGGTATGTTTTATGGTAGTGTTTGTTATGGGTGTGGTTTGTAGCTGTTGAGATGCTCTTGATATGAACTTTTGACAGATCAGCCCTCGCATACCCCCGCGCAACGTTTGGTCCCCACGCCAGGCAGCCATAAGTTATCGTGGATCTTACATCTTAATGTCATCAATCAGAAAGAAAAAAAAGGAAATATTTAAAATAAATGGCAGGAAATCTTCGGTCACACGTTTGACCTGCAGTAATGAGAATACCGCAAGGATCAGTTTTGTGGCCAGTACAATTCGGCATACTAATAACTTGATTTTTCAAGTAATAAGCTATCTCTGATCTTAGAAAAGATAACATACGAATAACACGATTTGTTCAAGTGCAGAGGCTGTTATTCTGGAGGAGAAACTTTTTTTTAATTAATTAATATTTTATATGAGAAGCGTAATAAACTTTTTAATTAAACCATATATTCCTTGCTTATTTTAAACAATAAATTATTATAATCGTTGATTTCGAAATTTTATCTTTATCTTATATATTATCATCGATTCTGTTCATGCAACACTCAGATCCAATAAAATCCCATGTTGAAAAATGGTACCGTGATAATGGACAGCGATATATGACTCCAGATATAAAGAGAAATTGAATGGAGTTAATCTATCCGTACTGTAATCTAATCTGGCACAGGTGTCCATGAATATCGGATTGAGAGGGCGCTGTGGGGCGTATGTATAGCATGTGCGTGTGTGTACTTTAGTTTTAGTACGTGGGACGCGTATTTATGGGACAAGGACGTCACCGTGCAAGTTAATATGTAGATACGAAAGTCGATTTTCGCTTTAAATCAGAACGGCACGTCATCATATCGTGATTATGTCAAGAAATTAATAAATTAGTGATTAGTATAAAGTATTTATCTTCAATAGATTAAAGATGTCCTAGCGCAGCATCTAAACTTTTATTTTTTATATAAAGATTTCTCTCTTTTATTACCGTGCATTACAGTAACAGCTTACAACTACAATTTCAACAAATTACAAATAAATAAAATAGAACAGCCGCTTCCCACCATTAAAAATACACATGCTGTAGAGGAAGCCCTGATACCCATCTACGTTTTATTTAGAAAATTTATGTTGCATAAACTTTATTTAACTTTTACGTGCGTTTATGTTAAAGTATGATAGAGATCAATTAATTGATATTACCTCACAGGAATTTATTTTTCCGCATTTAGATATAATCAAATCACCTTCTGTTAAAGTAGGTTACCAACTGTCACTCCTGCAGCTTACGCCCTGTTTCATCTATTTGTACAGCAATATTTCTTGCTGGGAACTTGATGATTTGATCCTATCGCCAGCGTCAAATTTACCAAAATACCATCTATAAACGAATTACACACTTAATGGATTTCTACACATACTACATACAATATCTAAGTTTTAATAGTAAATAGTGCGAAGCCAATCATCTCCTTCCATGTTTTTCTCGCTCTCCTAAGGCCGCAGCGTTGATGTTATCAGCGCGGGTCAAGAAGTGTACTGTGTTCTAGTGTTATGGAAGTTCGTGTAACCAATCTGATTTCAATAACAAATTCGGAACGTGTTGTTTCTGTTTCTTTTAAGTTGCGCTCCATCGATCTCGTAGATCTCGAAGTTCGAACCATCTACACTATTGCTTGGTCAACGTATGGGCGTTTTACACGCTGAGGACTTGTCTTTCGATTTTATCTCGGATGGAAACCGTATGAACACATATGAACTCGAACGGTTACATACGTTGCGGTAAATTTCTATAGTCGTTTTCGTTTCGTATTTTTTTTCTTTCGAGTTTATTTTGTTACATTGCTGCGATGCTGCGTTGAAATTTTTATTAATTTGATATTTGTAACGAGCGCCAATGTCTCCTGTCTTGTAGCACGTTCTTGTATGCGTTGCGCGATTGAAATTGCAAGTAACTGTTTTACGATGCTTTTCGTCGAACTCACGTTTATTGCGTTTTACAGCTTTGACATACTTTATACGATCTTCATCTGTAATCGTTACGGTATGTTATGTCATCGTGTTTAAAGACTAAATACCCGATATAATTTTCTCGTGATAGGGGATATTGCATTCACCTTTGCTGAGCAATTCAAAATTTTGATTTTCTTTGCATCAATTCCAAGGGTAAAAGCTGCCAACTTAAACTACAAGAATGTACTACTGTATTCAACAAATTGGATTCATACAATCCAACAATTTAGGTAAGTATATGTTCAGTTTCTCAGATTTTTCAAGATCGTATCTCGAATTAATCACGTTTGGTATCAATCATTTACTTGCAGCCAATTTTTTTCCAACCGTATTGGCAAACTTAGAGCATAAACTGGTGGTGGAAAATTTTATGGTGCAGAAACTCTCGAGAAAACTTCATGATGTCCACAAGAGCTTAAATATCATCTGAAGTGTGACTCAGAAGATAAGGAGATGCTGTTCAATCAACAAATGATAAAACGAAACAGGTGAGCTGCATAAACGCATGGATAGAAACAGATTTGGTTTTCTCTGTAATAATATCTTCATTGAACAAATAAAGGTTTTGGTAACCACATCTACTGTTGGCCCGCCCATGCATCAGGTTCAGGTTTTTTCATAACCCTTCAAAGACAAGAATTCCTGGTATACAGGGAGATTCAAATTAAAGGTGCACCATTGGTGTCTACGTTATTATAGCAGCCATATGGTCGGTTAAATTAGGAAAGATGTAGTATTTTTTGCGCTGATTACGATGGTGAAAACAGAAAAATGATCGAACATGCAGGTAACGAGTTATTTCAAAAAACATTTATTTTTCTATTGGAACTCGACAAAGTTGGAAATAACTGGGATAATTAAAAAATGTGGTCAAGTTGGACGAACAAAATATATTCCCAAAGGCAATACAAGCAAAAACAAACAACAAAAAAAAACGTCTACACTAGATGCTCAAAAACATCACCTCCTACTTGAACAAATGTTTGTGACCTTTCTGGGGCACTTTTTGTAGTTTTCAGAACAACTCCGCCGTCAATAGAGTTAATATTAGTACGGATAGCGTCTTGTATGTCTCACTTTTTACATATCCCCAAAAACAAAAGTCCAGAGGCGTTATATCAGGCGAACGAGGAGGAAAAAGAACGGAGCGATATGTGGCTGTCCACTTATCTCCAAACAGTTGCTGTAGAAGTCTTGGAACTTCTTGATGACTATGGGAAGTGCTCCATCCTCCTGAAAATGAACATCTAATCGACTCTCCAAACTTAAATCGTCGAGGAATCTTTGTAATAACGTTTGTCGAAATTGAGTTTAACGTACTTCTGTGAGCGAATCGTGATAAAAATATGGACCTAAAATTTTTGATCCGATCAAACCACACCAAACATTTACAATAAATCGTCTTTGTGGATTAAGCTGCTGCATCAATAAAGGATTTTCTGTAGCTCAATATTGATCATTCTTTGTATTACACTCTCCGGGATTAGAAAAATTTGCCTCATCGCTCCACAATATTTTTCATGAAAAGTTTGAGTCTTCAACACATTTGTCAATAAACCATCTACAAAACTGAAGGCTTCTATCGGCATCAGCGTCTTCTAACCCTTGGACATGTTGACTTTTATACGGCGAAAATTTGTATTTCTTGAGAATTCTTTGAATAGTAGTGTAAGCAATGCTTGTGTCTGTAGATAACTGTCTTATCGAATTTTGAGGACGTACTTCAAAATACGTAGACGGTAACTTTCATATCTTGAGAAATAATACCGGCACCCTTTATCCTTTTACTAGCAAAAACTTTATTTCTAAATTATCGATACGGTCTTAATAAGTAATAGTGGTTAGGCACTTGACGCCCAAGAAATAACTCATTGTATCGATGGACCGTCTTTTGCAATTTTTCTGACACGCTAAATATGCTTCTAGCATGTCACACTTTTTAATGTGTGAAAAAGCATTTCCAAAACAATTTACAGGTAATTGCAAGTAATAAACACACACGTTATTTGTTACACACACAGTCAATGCACGATAACGATGACGTGACACTGTCACTTCTACGAGTAAACTGCCTTATTGCTTCCCGAGACTTCACTAATACTTTTTGCTTTTCTTGGCTACTGTCTACTTGCTTTGAAAATAAATTAGTTTGTCCAACTCGACTACACTATTTTGTAATTATCTCAGTTATTTTCAACTTTTTCGAACAAAGTTATATGAAGACTCTTCTTTAGCAATTGATTGTACATCGATTGGCGTAACAATATACAGTGTGTTCTATTAGAAAAGTATACGTTCTTTGAAATAACTCGTTACCTGCTTGTTCGATCTTTCTTCTGTTTCCACCGTCGTAATCATATAGTGAAAAATGCAAAGGCAGTACAAATTTAACTAGTAAGAAAAAGCCAATAGTATTGTTGCTATTTTTGTTTGTTTTTGGAGGAAAAAGTGTTATAGAAAATTCGTCGATCCAGAACTCCCAACAGAAGCGACTACTTTTCAGAGGGATTTCAGAATAGTGAAGGAACCAACACTGTCTTTTAGATAGTTTTGGAATCCATTTTGAAAAAATATTGCTGCAGAACTCTGGTTTTGCTAATTTATGGTGGGCTCAAGTTTCTTCGACTCTCTGAACAGTTCATTTCAATGCTGTACTGATGATCAAACATGTTGTTGTCAGCGGCCAGATAGAGGCTGCAGTAGGTCAGTGATCAGAAAAGATCTCCCAAATCATTTTCAAGATTTTTGCACAATATTTCGGGCGGTTCTGTACAAAAAAATACGCTTCTTGCATTGTAGCCTAAGTGTCTTTCGGCGTCGATTACCTACGCAATGGCAAATATGAATGGAGGCCCACAAAATCTAAATCGTTATTGCGCTAAAAACAACCGAAAAATGTGGGCTGTAGACGAAACCACACCCAGCAATTAGTTTTTTCTTCTTTAAGTTTATAATAACAACAATAATATATAATTAAATTCGAAATGTAAATACTACCGCAAAAACGTAATTTTCAAAATGGCTGTTAAGTGACGTAGAAACATAGTAAACACGATAAGCGACGTTAACAGTCATTGTTGATTAGCGACAGGTTATACGTGTATTATACATTTAGAGATCGTTATAATTGAAAATAGAACATAAAGAATGGAAGAAAAAAGTACGTATTATTGGTGTATTGTTCCGTGTTGCACAAGCTCATCAATTGCGACACCAAACAAAATATTTATACACGTCCCTAGGGAGCCTAAAATGCGTAAGTTGTGGCTACAGGTCTCTAGAAGGGATCCTAAAAAAGTATCTAAAAACACAGCAATTTATTGTTGCGAAGACCATTTTGATGTAAGTGCAAATATGCTTATATGTTAGACATAATACATGCAAAATTCATTTCATAAAAATTATCTTAATAAAAAGAAGTCGTGCTATTTACATGTGTTTAATGAAATATCTTTGATGCTCTGTAACCAATTAAAATGTGCATGAAACTTATAAGCAATTGTAAAATTATTATAATTAGGTAATATGTATGTATTTCTATTTACCTCTGTGTTTTTACTCCTCTCATTTCACTGGATATAAAACAAATATTTTTTTGAAAGAAAGCAGCAACCTATAATGCATTGACTTTTGGAAGGTTATCAGATTGGGCTTTAGTAAATTCTTCTTCCATTTTCACAAGTATTAAATTGATAGTCAGTCATACACGAATACAAAAACTAGCTAAAGAAAACCGATTTTGAAGTGCAAATGTCGTTCGTTTACGTGACGTCGACCAATAGCGTAGCGTTTTCAAGTTGATCAAATATTTTAAATATTTTGCTATTTTCAATTGCAAATATTTATGTGAAATAATTAGTTTTCATTAAAGTAATAGTTTTGTTACTAATTACTAACTGTATATTGTTCGAAAATTGTAAACAATCAAAATTATAAAATGCGTCCATATTCTCTATTGTCACATTTGGCCAATATAGAGGTCTCCATTCGAAACTATAGCAGTAGCTTTTGCTGAATTTGTGCCTAAACACTATCATGCTACAGAGGACATTGCTAGTGATTGGACAATATAAAGTGAGTGAATATCATCAGTGGATTCCAAGTAACAGTTTTATACGACTCAAAATCTAAAGAACCGAACAAAAGAGGTGTTGTGGAATCCATATTTGCACCAAGACATATTAGAAGATACAAAAAAAAACGTTCTTCTTCACAGCCATTTATTAATTTACTCAACAATTTAGAGGCTGCATCATCAACACCCACCTAATGGTTGATAGCCGTTGAACCATCACTATGCACAATTAGCTCAGCAAAAGTCGATAACTAATGAATCACAATCATCTCACCAGGTGGTATTTTACTGTATTGTAAAAGAAGACTAGTCCAAGTACCACTGCGAGTTATAGATCTATTGTGACTTTATTCCTTTAGTACCAGTCTCAGCTAACGTTCTTAACGAATTCCAGAATTAGTTTGGGTGTCAAGGCTTGTTCAGGCCTGTGCTAGGTGGTGAAACATTTTCGTGTTTATTGCACGCGTCTTAATCAGCTTTGCCCATCTTTTTGAGATGATATTTTAGAGACTCCTTAAGTCTGATTTAGTTAGATCAACAATTTTTTTTATTATAATTACTATTCGGTAAGGAGTTAATAAATTTCTTCGCTTGTGTCTGTCGGGATGTTTTTCTCCAGAAAAAGGTCAATTCTTCCAGTCTTGGAGTTCCTTCTTCGGCTGGCGTTTCGAAACGCCAAAGGAAAGTTCTGATCTAATGAAATGCATGTCAGCGCCTTGCTTTGCAAGTTTATCCGCCATAACATTTCCTTTCGTATTTATTTTTTGTTTTTTGTTCATCATTATTATGTAGCCGTGATTATTTTTTCTCATAAAGTAGCAATTGGAGCGTTTGGTTATGAAGAACCTTTATTAAAATAAATGTCAAATTTATTTTAGATATGCAACCGAATACACACCAATAAAAAAATCATAATGTACGCGAAAATCCAAGTAGTCAGTGCTCGTACTAAACAGCAAATATTAGCAATATCAGTTAAGACGATCGTAGAAAGAATACTAATAGCTCTTGTAAGCGAAAGTGTACACAACCAGTCCCTGCCACGATAGCGCACAAGAACTCCGAACAAAAACAATATAAATATAAGATGACTTATTTCAATTTCAAAAACGTCGTAATGACCAAGACTGCTACTTTTTTCGCCGGCATATAAAATATTTCCGCAAGTTTAAAAACGCAACTGCACAGTGTACGTACGTTTCGAATTCCGAAGAAGTATTGCAATCGTAAATATTTATCGATGGATGTGAGTGATAATGTTTAGTTTCTCGCAGCTTGTACGAGTTAAGTTTAAAAATGCAAACAGTACAAATACGTTACGCTGAGTACATTCTAGTAGCTTACTACCGTGCTAAAGTAGGAAATAAAAACCAAGTAAGAAACGTAAGAAGAACATTATTTGCGAACTGTTTTACGATACAAATCACTAAATTCGTAATTATTCGTGTGCTCGTGCTCCTCTATGGCTCGATTCAGTTTAATGTTATGTGCACGAACCTCGTCGTAATAAATAGACGAATTTATAACACAGTTGTGCTTGCATTTTAAGGTGGTGTTCCTGTATTTCACATCACGTTGAGGATAAAAATAATTTCTAGCGTAACGTTTCAAACGGTTATAAGGACCCCAACCATCAGCCGGCCTAGCTAGCGATGCCAATGACTAAAAAACATTATAGTTTCAGCAATACTTCTCCATCTAAACGCTACTACTGCTACGCACCTTATATTTCACATGCATACAGCATTCAACCAGTAAGGTTACCAGGATGGGCAGAGTAGTAAAGGCGGCCATCGCATAAATACCAACAATCACATAACTGTCCTTTAACTCTGGTGTTTCCTTTCTAAATGAGAATAACGTAAACACACTCGAAACCTAAAAGGTACAATTCTTTACTTAACAGCATATCGATCAGTCATAAAAATACCATCGCAATTAATGGGGCAGATTTCCAAAATATAATCCAGTACCTCGCTGGTGGTTTCCCATTGGTAAAGCTGTAGTCGTCTATTATTCTATTGGTCGAATAAATGAATGTCAACCCCAAAATCATAAGGAATAGCATTATGGCGCGCACTAGCGGAAATCCGCAATATCGGAAAATATAGACAAGTCCCAAATTAAAAAAGAAGGAAAATTGTATACAGAGGATGAATCCACATACGGAGAACCCAAAGTACAATATCATACGGTACTTGCTCAAGAATGTGAATTTTTCCATTAAAGAATTAACCAGTCCGATAATACAGTATATTACTGATACCAAGGCATAGTACAGCATAGACATGTGCCAAAGCAATGATGCTATTCCACCGAACTCAGATCTGTGAAACCATTCCGGTATGACCCCGACTATTAACTCGTTCCCTGAAAGTTCTCATAACATTTTAGATATCAGATTTACACGGGCAATCAACTTACCGGTATCAAAAAAGCATTGCGTTGCCCTCATACCGTACAGTGTATATATCCCTTGCATTATTCTAGCGGAAAAGCAGAACAATGCAATGCACATCGAGATTTTCAAAGCTGTAGTCGTCAAGACGGCCATCTCAGGAGTATAATCGCGTCCGATTAGACTACTCAGCCAAATAGTAGCAGATAACACGAAGTCATCACCAACGGTGCCTACCATGTCCACCCACAACTTAAAGTGCACGAAAATAGGAGCTTACAAGGGAACGAACTATGTACAAGATATCACCGTTCAAAATTGGGGAATGAAGAAAGAGTATACTTACTTGAAAATTAAAAATGGACCTGCTTTTATTTTCATATTCAGTTCTACTAGTAGCGTTTGTCTCAATAAATATGATAGTGTAAGAGCATACAATCAAGAGCAGTATTGCAAGGACAATCGCACCATTTACAGTGACTTTTTTAATTCTGCTTAATCCCAAGGTTGATATCAGAAAAACTAGCATCCACAGGCCTAACATTGTTATCATCAGCCTTACATTGACAATTACCTTCTTATCCCTCCTCATATATCCCACTACGTAGCTCCTGAAAATTTTAAGTTGAATACACTTATCATCATACGTATTGGTCATTAAACAAGCGTACCTTACGTAAAATTGAAACGCCGTAAAAGCATAATGCGTATCATTCCGTTTACTAAGTATTAGATCGCAATCACTTCCTGTAATATTCGACAAATCGTGGTTGGGTGTATGACAGAACTTGCTATAGGCACCGTAGGTACAATCCAAAGCTGCTCGTCTTTTCTCGGAGCTTGTAAGATCAAAGCTAAATAATAAGACTTCAGCTGCTGCGAAAATATTCTGTCCGCTTCTAAACATTTGACTAACCATCATGGTATAACCTATTCCTGTTGAGAATTATTGCATTATATTATGGCACTTTGTGAGTGGATTTATTAACAAAAACCAACCGATGAAACCTAAATGAACGTATTAATCATCAATCATTGAAATCATCGTTTGGAAGAGAAGGTTGTGTTTGCAAACTGAGTGCTATTCAGAGATAAGCGTAATGTTCTTCTTGGTTGTACCCAAGAGACTGGCTAAGAACCTGGGAGGATAAATTAGACACCGAGAATTTATGAGGCGAAGGCTAGATTCTTTTGCCCTTTTATCTGCCACGTTGAGCTCCTCAAGCCTGAAAAAGATTGGATTCAGGTGTTACTATAGTGGCAAATCTTGGCTGAACTTCAGTCGTCTGCTTCTAGTACACGAGTAACGAGTAACAAGAGGAGTATATGGGGATCTAGCTTTCCAAGGTCCCGGATCAACAGATGTTCCGACCGTACAACCCTCTGCAAAGTTACTCTACCTGCCGCCGCACAGTGGTTTAAAACCGATAAAACGCGATCGAAATTCATAACTATTAAAGCAATTACCCAATTCTATCTAAAATATACAGGGGGTGATTCCTCATCGAAAAAGAGATAGGGTCTTTCAGATAAAGAAACTTCATTGGAGCATCCCTTGTTAAGATACATCCCCTTAAAGGGGGTACATAAAATTTGTTTTACAACTCACCAACACTAAAAATGCAATTTATTTGGTTTACCCCATGGTTGTAAGGGGTGGAAAACGCAACCCCTAAAATTTATTTCCAATGTAACTTTTTGTCTTATTATTTGTTTACCATTTAAAAATTTATTTCCAATACCTTGTTTCATTCTAACCAAAAAATGTCTCTTGAATTTTTTGCCCAAAATTAATCAGTTCGCAGCAAAAAAATATTTTACGAACAACTACAGAGATACATCGTCATAAAACGAAAATGTAAAACTAATTTATTTAGTAGGCCACTATTAGTGATAGTGACAATTAAATTGGTATCACCACGTATCACGCTGTCAGTTTGTAAATTTTTGAAATTGAATTAATAATTGTGTGTCGTTGTTTTGTTCTTAATTTGTTAGTTTAATAATTCATTTGTTATTAGAATGGCATACACAAATGAGGAAATGGCTCATATGCATTACGTTTACGGTATGATAGATATGCTGAAATGTATCTTCAACGGCAGCTTCCTTCGCATAGAATATTTGTCCGACTACATCAACGATTACGAGAATATGGTTCATTCGACAAAAGAACGCAGGATTGTGGTCGCCACCGAGAAGTTAGAACAACACATCTTGAAGAAGCAGTACTTCATTTGGTTGAAGAACAACCTACTAGCATTACTAGAAAGATTGCTTTCGAGTTAAATGTTGATCATATGACGGTATTTCGAATTTTAAAGGAACAACTCTTATACCCTTACCATCTGCAACAGGCACTGTTAGTGCGAGATTTTCCGAACCGCCTTGAATTTTCCAATTGGAAGCTGGAAAAGATTAGAAGAAATCCTGACTTTCTGAAGACGATCGAATTCACAGCCGAATGTAATTTTTCTCGGGACAAGATGATTAATTTTCATAATAAGCACATATGGGCTGATGAAAACCCTCACGCTATTGTACAAGCTAACCATCAAGAACACTTTTCTCTTAACGTGTGGCTCGGAGTTATTGGGGATTATTTAATTGGCCCTCATTTTCTACCTCCTCGATTAAATGGTGAGGCATACACTCAATTTTTAAGAGAAGTGCATTCAGTACTGCTGGAGGAAGTTCCTTTGGGCGTCAGAAGGGATATGTTTTTTTATGCATGATGGGGCTCCCGCCCATTTTAGTCAAGCAGCACGTCAGCATTTAACTCAAACATATCCAAATCATTGGATAGGTCGAGGAGGACCACAGAATTGGCCCGCTCGATCCCTGGATCTCAATCCTCTCGATTTCTCTACTTGGAGCCATTTACAGACTTTGGTTTATCCTACTCCTATTCGGGATGTAGAGGACTTAAGAAACCGCATCATCGATGCGTGCTGGGTAATCAGAGAGAATCCAGGAATATTTGAGCGAATACGTGGCTCAATGCGCCGACGCGACGTCTAGACGCATGTGTTATACTTAAAGGTCGACATATTGAACATTTACTATGATTTCTACATGTTTTATGTTTTGTTATTAATAAATTAGTTTTTTTATTCATCTTTAATCATATTTTGATGCAGGTAGTAACTACAAAATAACAATGCTAATCCAGTTCGCATTTATGACGATGTATCTCTGTAGTTGTTCGTAAAATAATTTTTTGCTGCGAAATAATTAACTTTGGGCAAAAAATTCAAGAGACATTTTTTTGTTTAGAATGAAACAAGCTATTGGAAATAAATTTTTTTTTAAACGGTAAACAAATAATAAGACAAAAAGTTACATTGGAAATAAATTTTAGGGGTTGCGTTTTCCACCCCTTACAACCATGGGGTAAACCAAACAAATAACATTTTTAGTGTTTGTGAGAATTGCAAAACAAATATTATGTACCCCCTTTAAGAGGATGTATCTTAACAAGGGATGCTCCAATGAAGTTCTTTATATGAAACACCCTATCTCTTTTTCGATGAGGAATCGCCCCCTTATTTTGTTACACCCTGTAGATATAGGGGCTTGGTATATTGCAGAATAAGCTGGTTAAGAAAATTTTTGTATAAGTGCGTGTTCTTTTTCAACCCACATGAGAGGGTAAAATTAGTAACATTACGAGATAAAATTTAAAAAAATAATACATACTGATATAATATTTATTATTATAGAAGTTATTTCTGTACAAACATAAGCAATATTTAAAATTTGACGTCAAAAACTAGCTTTTCTTCATCTCCTTCTTCTTCGTCGCTATTGTCCGGTGAAAAAAGTTCTTGATCTTTACTAAGTTTTATCAATTCTAACATCTCTCCACCTACTTGTGTACGTTGCTTACGGTTCATAACAAATGAGCTCAAATATGAATCAGAACAGGTTAATCGATGAAACAAATCTTCGTTGACTTTAGTTGGTCTACACTTTCTTGTGTGGCTTTGGCGATATGTTCTTATAGCTTTAGGAAGTAAGGGTTCCTGAGCTATGATAGATCCGTGAATCAGTAACTTATGCACTGAAAGTGGCATATAATACCAATTGTACAACGATGGATAGTGTTGAGCTGTTTTCAGGCAGTACTGCTCAAATTGTTCAATTTCTATTTCATAACCACGATTAATTGTTCTCAAAATTAATTCTTTGTCCATCCTAGTCCATCTCTGCTGACAAATTTGGATTTGCAAAGAAACGTCTCCCTGTGTTGCCATCATTTGTATTTCCAAAGCCAGATTTTGGGATGTCTACTAGAAGTCCCATTTTTTGCCGGAATTGGGTTTGTGCCTCAAATTTTTCTCTATTATCTTTGGATACTCCATGTTTTATATTCTAACCTATATGCTACGTGTAACAAGCATTCAAAACATCGAATATAGGAATGCAACACAGAATGACCTAATTTTAACATATTTCAATACTGGACGTATTTGTCAGTGCATTGCAGACCTTGCCATCAACCATTCTTAAGGATAAATCAAAGTTTACTGGTCGGACTGACGATTGGTAAGGTACTACACGGTTAATTTCACTGTTAACACACGCTTCTTCTAGACTTGATATTTCAGTAGTCTCAGGCCCTCACTGCAGTCTTAATGGCCGACAATATCTTTTAGAAGAAGGTTGTGGAGTTTTCCATACAATTTCTTCCATCAAATCACCACTTCCATATTAAAAGTAACGACCGTGTGTCGGTTTTGTCAATAAAAACACATTTTAAAATACTCTCACAGGTTTTGTTCAGTAAGTAAGTTCTGTAGAGGCACTTCACATATTTTTTCACCAATTGTTATTTCATGTGAATATTTTTTTTTT